>VVHJ01024176.1:1287-20747 GCA_015107715.1 Tylochromis polylepis
CTCACTCCTAATGAGGCAAAACTGCTGTAATTATGCTCACAATCTCCCACTGAGCGCTTTCTGTTCACCATGAGGTGGACTGCTGCTGTCCTGGGGGGCCACAGCAAGGGCTGTCTCGCACTGAGATACCTCACGTTCAAAAATAAAACCCAAGTTTTCGACACACAGGCAGGATGACAGCATTTTCACACCCTGGCTTGAACCTCAATAACTGCTGCTTCAACTTGACTCTTTTATCGACCTCACTGTCCACATGCAGTGCTGTCTCTATTAAATTAGCCTTTCCTGCTAATGCCCCTCGCAATGCTGTCAGCATGCTGTCCGCATGCTGTCCGCTGGTGGAGGCAGTATTCACAATCAGAGACATTATAATAGAAAGGAATGGCACTCAAAGAACCATGAATTGAAATCTATGTGAGAAGTATGTAACTGGTAAATGGTGGAATTACAGCCTCACTTCCAAAAATTTGATGACAGCAACACCGCGTAACATTCCCTCTTCTTTTAACAACAGTCCGTAGACATCTGGGAACTGAGGAGACCAGCTGCTGGACGTTTGGGAGAGAAATGTAGTCCCATTATTGTCTGATAGAGGATTCCAGCTTCTGAAATGTCCTGGGTCTTCTTTGTCATGTTTTTGGTTTCATGATGCTCCAAAGGACTAACTGCAGGCAGGCCAGTTCAGCAGCACTCTTCTAATATGAAGCCATGCTGTTGTAACAGCAGCAGTATGCAGTTTTGCGTTGTTCTGCTCAAACATGCGAGGCCTTCCCTGAAAAAGACATTGTCTGGATGGGAGCATATGTTGCTCTGAAACCTGTTTATACCTTTTGGCACCTCGCTTTTCTGGTGCAAGTCCAGATGTGCAAGCTAACAATTTTATGGGCACTAATGCACCTCCATAGCATCAGAGATGCAGGCTTTTGAACTGAGCACTGACAACAATCTGGATGGTTGGTCACTGTCCTCTTTATTCGAATGCAGCATCCATGTTTTCCAAAAAGAATGTGAGATTTCGAGTCATCGAACCCTAGAACAGTTTTCCACTTTTCCTCAGTCCATTTTAAATTATCTTTGGCCCAGAGGACTGCAGCATTTCTGGATCATATATGGCTTTTTCTTTGTATCATAGAGCTTTAATCTGCATTTGTGGATGACCCATGTTCACAGACAGGGGTTTCTGGACGTGTTCCTGAGCCCATGCAGTGATTAAATGACTGATTAAATCACAGGCATCCAGTACTAAATTTCACACTTGTCCCTCGCACACAGAGATTTCTCCAGATTGCCTGACTCTTTTGATCATATCATGAACTGTAGAGGATGAAATATTCAAAGGCTTTGCAGTTTTATATAGAGGAACATTATTCTGAAATTGTTCCACAGTTTGCAGATGCATTTTTTTTTTCCAGATTGGTGAACCTCTGCCCAACTTTACTTCTGAGAAAATCTGCTTCTCCAGATTGTCTTTATATACCCAGTAATGTTACTGACCTGTTGCAAATTAACCTGTTTAGTTGCAAAACGTTTCTTTTTAGCACTACTTACTTTTCCAGCC
This sequence comes from Tylochromis polylepis, assembly GCA_015107715.1. NCBI lineage: Eukaryota > Metazoa > Chordata > Actinopteri > Cichliformes > Cichlidae > Tylochromis > Tylochromis polylepis. The sequence goes on from VVHJ01024176.1 coordinate 2,846, forward strand.
TTTTGTTGCCCCCCCCATCTCAACTTTCTTAAAAGATTTTGCTGGCATGAAATTCATAATGAGCTAACATTTTTTTTATTAAATAGTAAAATGTCTCTATTTAAACATTTGGCATGTCTTTTATGGTCTATTGTGAATAAAATATGGGTTTATGAAATTTGAAATCCATTGCATTCTGTTTTTTACACACCTTTTTTTTCGAATTGAGGTCTTCTAATTTTCAAGGGGAAAAGCTTTTTAAAACCTAATTTTGGAGTAAGGTCAGCAAACTATTTAAAGCAGTTTTTATCTGATGTGGATGGTAATTCCAGCTTTTATGTAACCAGCTGTGTTACGAAGATGGCTGTGAATGGTAAGAACTGACTGTAGAAGAAGTTTGTCAGAATTTATAAGAGGGTCATTAGTCCAGTCACGTGTTTTTCATAAGAAAACATAACACTACAGATCCAGTCTATAGTGTAATCTCATCATGTCATGAACAGAGCTGCATGGCACTGTTCTGTGAGCACAGGTTCCGCTAAAGTACATCAGGCCCTTATTCCACCCTCATGGAGTCTGTTCCTGACAGTTTGGCCAGAAACATGCACGACTAGCCTGCTGGAGGTCATTTTGTATGCTCCTCCTGTTCCTCCTCACACAAAGGAGCAGATCCCGGTCCTGCTGCTGGGTTCATGACCTTTCCAGCTCTCCTCATGTAATGGCCCCTCTCCTGATATCTCCTCCACACCCTCGAGACTGCGCTGGAAGACACAGCAAGACATGTGTGCATGTGCCATCCTGGAGGACCTGGGCTACCTGAGACAAGGACACTAGCAAAAAGTAAAACTAAAGGCAAATCGTTCAAGCAGGATAAGGAGAGAGCAATGGTCCTTGGTCACCACCTACAAAACCATTCCTCTTTTTAGGGGTTGTCTTGTTGTTGCCTCTCCAGTGCACCTGCTGTCACTTTCATTTGCACTAAAACTCATGAAACTGATTCTGCTTCCTCAGATAAATAATTCCTGAAGTTTCCCTGACTTTGTGTTATACTGTGAGCATCAAGTGGTCCCTTAATTTGTCTGTGCAGAAGCAGAGTTTTAATAAAAAGGTAAAAAAAAAAAAAAAAAATGCAGATAAATGGTAAACCTCCACAAAGTGACCAAAAGAATAAGATCTGGGCTCACCTTGGTAGACAGGGCTGATGCTTCATAGCTACACTATTTCTGGTATGTCAGTCTTGAAGGAGACCATTCATTTTCAGAGAGCAGATATGCTTCAGGTGTAAGCACTTTTATACTTTCAACAAACAGATCCTTATTTTTAATAAAGGTGTGTTTAGTGTATGCAGTGATTTCTTATCTTTTCTGTTGTTTTCAGATAACAAAATGCTTCATTTGGGTTTTTCTTGAGTAAAAACGGGGCATGTGACTACTGAGGTGTTACAGCTTCTTCAGATGTGCCACTAGATGTTTTGGTTTTTTTTAAAAAAAGAAGAGAGCCCACTCAGGCAGCCCGGATTTTCACGCTACACCACTCATATAAATATTCAAGTTGAGAGCATGAAAACTCTAATTCACTACAACATGTTAGCAGAGGTATCGCAAGCACTGATGGTATCTCTGAATGCTACACTCAAGGTTTTCTCCTCGGGGGTATTTGCACTGCTAACAAGATTTCTTGTGTAGTTGTAGCGTAAACAAACAAAATCTGTCTTGGATGAACCTGAGCAGAGCTTAAGGGAGGACATACAGGGGGCGGCCTCACAGTAAACAGAGACGGGGAGACAGACAGAGCTGAGAGTGTGAGACTGAATAAGAGGATGAGAGGCAGGCGCACTGAGGGGGAGTGATGGTGAATCAGCCTCAGTTAGGATGACAAGTTTACCCTGCTCCGCCGGTGTTGATCTGCGAGCGTGATTAAGTCTGAGTGACAATTTGATGACTAGTGCCTCCTGATGGAGGAGCTGAAAACTGCATCTCCTTTGTGTCGCCCATCCTGGAGTGGACCTGTCCTACATAAGACCTAAACATTCAATAAAACGCACGCAAACGATTAACTGCCTTATGTGTGAGTCTTGGTCATCATATATTGTTAATGTTTTGTATTGAAATACTCTTATGTATGTTTTATGTTCCCTTTCAGAATAAATGGTTAGAGTTTCCATTCATACACAATAAACTGAAGGAGATAATTAATATGTTATTTTGTTTTTGTCATTTTTGGTGGTTTAAGTACTGAAAATAGCTTGGATTGTGCCAGTTTTACCAGGACTAGTTTATACACATACCACCTACTTGATTAGGTACACTTTGCTAGTACTGGGTTGGACCCCTTGACCCTTCAGAGCTGGCTGTAGTCTTCATGGAGCAGGTTCAACATTCTTCTAAGATTTTGGTCATATTGACATGATTGTATCACACAGTTGCTGCAGATTTGTCAGCTACACATCCATGATGTGACTCTCCTGCTCCACCACATCCCAAAGGTGCTCGGTTGGATTGAGATCCGGTGGCTGTGAAGGCCATTTGAGTACAGTGGAGTCATTTTCATGTTCAGGAAACCAGTTTGAGATGATCTGAGCTTCGTGATATGGTGTGTTATCCTCCTGAAAGAGTACAATATGGTCATGAAGAGATGAACATGGTAAGAAACAGGCTGTGGTGTTTAGTTGTTACCAAACACCCTTGAATTGTTACTAAGGGCCCTAAAGTGTGTCAAGAAAATATCCCCAACACACTAGCAGCAGCCTGAACCGTTGATACAAGGCAGGGTGGATCCATGCTCTCATGCCGTTTCTGACCCGGCCATCTGAATGTCACAGAGTCATCAGTTTTTTCAGTCTTCTGTTGTCCAATTTTGATTAGCTCCTTTGAATTGTAGCCTCACTTTCCTGTTCTCAGCTGATGGTAGTGGCACTCAGTGCGATCTGCTGCTGTACGCTCACAGAAACCCATCTGGTCGTAATGAGTTTGTACCACACCTTGCAGGCAGGTTAGTGTAATACAAAGCAAGGTTGGTATGGTTAACGAAAACTAAACTTCTTCTAACAATAAAAGCTAAAGTGAATAGAAACCCCACCCTAGAAAATAACAAACTAAACCAGAAAGAAAACTAAATTGTAAAACTAAATAGGAACGAAATTTGATGAAAAATAGAAAATAACTGATTCAAAGTGCATTACAAGCTAAGAATAAGCCAGCACAAGAAGAAAAGTGAGACAAACGAACATGAGGAATCACAGCAATGAAGCTGTAATAATAAAACCAATAAAACAGGATAAAACTCATATCTATTGTAATGAGGTGGAACAATTAAACTGCATTTTTACATTAGCAGCAAGTGAGAATGTCCCAAATTATTGTGTGGATGATCATATCAAACATTTCCTAAATTGCTTGAGATCCACAATACAACACATACCATGAACTTTATAATTATAGGACTGTAACTGCACAAATGTGATAATCAAATGTTTTTTGGATCATTTATTCCTCTAGATTTAAACTTTTGCACTATAATCGTTTTGTAATTGTATGTTATTGCAAAAAATATTTTTAAAATGTACTATGAATATCATGCATGGATATATTTTTAAAGCTCCCCCAAAGATTTTTTTAGTCTGAGCCATCTTTCTTAATTAAAGTTTCCTTTACTCTAGCATAAGATTGATTTCTGACAATCCAGCTAAAACCTGGCACAAACTGAGCTCATAAAACAGGACAACAATCCTAAGCACAGCAGCAAATCTACAGCAGAATGTCTCAAAAAGAAAATAATCAAGTCTTGTAGTGATCAAGTCAAAGTCCAGACCTCAACCTGACTGTTATTGCTATGGTGGGACCTGAAGAGAGCTGTACATAAACAAACACCCACAAACCTCAATGAACTGAAGCAACATTGTAAAGAAGAGTGGGCCAAAAATCCTCCAAAATGATGTGAGAGACTGATAAAGTCATACAGAAAACAACTACTTCAGATTATTGCTGCTGAAAATGGTTCCACAAGCTTTTGGATCATGGTCTGTAAGCTTCTTCTAAAGTAAGAAGGCCCACTTACATGATGTATTTGGGGATTTATACTTCTACATTAAACACCGCAGGGGCGTCCTTACTTATTATTTTATAGTTTTTAAAATATAAATCTTTTTATCTATTATGCATGCTTTATTATTATAAATCAGTCTAATCCAAAGTATAAAAGAATTAAAATAATCTCCAAAAGCAACATTAAAGCGATGCATTAATGACTCAATAACTTTGATCGGCATTAAAATAAACAGCTGCTCTCTGGGGGTTTTTGCAGTTTCACTGACCACTGCAAGGTCTGACCTTGGAGTGAATTTGCTGGGACATCCATTACTGGGAAGATTGGCAACTGTCTTGAATGATTGCAACTTGTGAATAATTTCTCCCTTTAGAAAGATGAACTTCAAATTGTTTGGAAGTGACCTTATAACCCTTCCCAGACTGATGGACAGCAGCAGCTGCTTTAAGATGCTGCTGATGTCTTTACTCCACAGCACTGTGTTAACACACACCTGAATGCTCCAGACCTAACTGCCAAACTTTGCTTTTATAGAGGTGCTCACACTTGCTGATGATTAGTTAATCAATCAGTAGCAGCACCTGGCTGCTACTTACCCTCTTAATTTCTATGGAAGCAGTAAGTGTATAAAGGTTTTCACACACTGCTTCTGAGTTTTCATTTTTGTTAGATAAATAATGACACTGTTTATTATGCCCTTATAAGTAAAACCTTAGAAATGGAAAATGATGTACTTTCTCTTTACACGACTCAGTGTGACTCTGCATGATGTGTACTTTTACTGTAAAATAATTTTAATGCTAGTAAACATGAATAAAACATCAGTGTTGTTTCACAGTTCATAATTTTTTCCACATACCACAGAGGTCCAGTGAGGCCCTCTCTACAAAGTAAGAATTATTATTACAATTAAGAAGGGAATTGCGCACATATTTTAATGCATTTAATTGACAACTTATTCAATTACGCAATGCTTGTGACCAGACAGCCATGTAATATCCTCTCCACATGTCATGGTTCAGCGAGAAACAGGACCAAGATGCAAGACTGTCAGGCAGAAAAGGTAAACAGAAAACTGATCTTTTATTTAAACTAGAAACCAAAGTCCATAAGGTGAGAAAAAAAATCAACAAAGAACCGACTAGAATCCACTGAATCCAAGACATAAACTGGAAAACACAAGGGCAGACAAACAGAATCCAGAAACAGTCTGGTAACACACACAAGGAGGGATAACAGACACTCTAAGAAAGACTGAAAGGAGACTAAGGTTATAAATGCATGTAAGAGGCAATCAGGGAAACACCAGGGAAACAAGATGAAGCTGAAACTATTCAGGGCAATGACAAAATGAAGTTAAACTAAACACAAGATTCAAGAAACAAATTATAAAATAAAATAAAATAAAACACGAAGTAACTAAACAGGGAAACATCTAACACTGAGACAGAGACTTGACATGGGAGGGTGAAAGGGAACAAAATCTCACAGATAACTAACTCAAATAAACACCAGGGAGTACAAAACCATAGAGAACAATGAATAAAGGGAAAATAAACACTGAGGAAATCCCAATAATAACCAGAAAACTCAAAATAAGCCCACAAAACCCACAGATCATGACCCACATATACAGATTATACCAGATGCTTGCTAAATAAACAGCAGGTTTTTTACTTTACCTATTTTTATCTGTTTTAACTTCAGTTTCATTGTGTGTTGCATGCTGAATGTGATTGTTTGAAATGTCACAGCCATCAGCTCTTTACACCCCTGCAGTGTTAGCATCATAAACCTGTGGTGCAAACTGTTAATGGAGTAGATTTAAAAGTAAAAAGTAGGGTTGAGACTCTACTGTCATTTTTATTCTTCTCACAACAAAAGAGGTAAAAGGACAATATTAAAAAATCCCTGTGCTAGAAAGATGTCCTGGGGCTGTTCAAGACTGATGATTTTGGCATGGACCTGGTGTGGTCTTCTGCTGCTGTAGCCCACCTACTTCAGTGTTGTGTAGAGATGCTCTTATGCATACCTTGTGTCTAAAGACTGGCTATTTGAGTTACTGTTGCCTTAGTATGAGCCTGAAGCAGTCTGGCAATTTTCCTCTGGGTTTTTCAGACATATACTTTCAGAGAAGTGCCGCTCATGGGCTTTTTCCAGTGAGTGGCAGTATTTACTGAAATACTCAGATCAGCCTGTGCATCACTAACAACATAAATCACCTTTCTTTCCCATCCTGATGCTCGGGTTGAACATCAGAATGTCATCTTGACCCCCTAAACATGCATAATTAGACTTAGCTGCTTCCATGTGATTAGCTGATTAGATATTTCTAACGCTTTCTAATGGTTGTGTTTAAAAAAAAAAAGACAAAAAAAGACTAGACTTAAAGAATGAAATGGAAATATTTTCTGGGTGTATTTATTTGAAGGATGGAGGAATCCAGGAAACACCACTGCATGACAAAAATCACAAAACCAAACAAAAAAACCAAACCAAATTTCACACAATATTTTACATTGAGATGGATTCCTGGGACAAGTATGACTAGTGGTACTATAAAAAGCATTATTCAAACAAAAATTTAGGGATCTCAAAAGGGATTTTATTGAAAGCGGATAAGACTAAGATTTATTTATTCCTTCATTCATTATACTTTTTGAGTGTTTTGTCTCTAATTCTTCTCATACGCTGCTGAGATGGGATGAGATTAAGCTGTGTGAATGAGAGAGGGAGCCGGCTGTCTGCTCATGTACTCGCTATTATATCAATTCCCTCTTTGTCTGCTCAGTGTGCCACCACATGGAGCAGAAGCCAGAAGTTGCATTACCAGCCTGGCGTGGTGACGGTCACACTGACAGTCCTTATGGGACCATGAGGCGGTGAGGCAGGGAGCTGAGGGTCGGGGGCCCGGGGTGGCGGCAGGCCATCGGGACAGCGCAGCCGCGAGGCAGCCAGGAGACGGCAGAATGGGCACCATGGAAACACAGGCGGCCCCGGCAAATCATGGCAACCGGTAACTTAGTAACAGGAAACGATGGGCCATGCAGGGTGGATGATTGTGGCTAATCATGAGGGGAGGAGGGAGGGACAATGACGGGCCCTGGCTCTCTGCAGACCTCTCTGCTCTGAAGTGCGGGGGTTGACACGGGATCAGAGAGCTGGAGGGGAGCGGGGTGGGGGGTGTCCACCCTTTCCTCGCTGTCATTTTCTGTGCAAATCCATGAGGGGGTGTGGATGAGCACACTGCACGAGGAGAGGAGAAATGAGGCGAGAAGCAGCCATTAAACTTCCTTTTCTGTGTGTGTGTGTGTGTGTGTGTGGCGGTGTTCGCGTTTAAACAGCTACAATCAATAACAGGCTAACAGAGAATTAAAAACTCATTGTTCTGCACCATAACTTATTGTCTTTTACAGCTAGACCCATAAGTTTTTGGACAATCACAGTGGGGTTTTGTTTTTTTGTAATTTTGTCAGTAGATCAGTCAGAATGTGACTGAATGCAGACTTTCAGCATTAAATGAGGGTAAACAAAGCCATTGCATTAATAATGTTTAGGAAGAACATCCATTTTTACACACAGGCCACCACATTACAACATGCTACCACCCATCTACCAGCTAAAGAGCCAGATATTTCCTCAGGAGGTGGTTGAGACCAAAAACAGACTAAAAGAAGAGTTTATTCAGGAGTTATTACCCTTCTCTTGTTTCTGCTGCCCCCAAGTGGCCCCACCCAAAATAATCTCACTGCAGGTTTAAATGTGACAGTTAATAGGAAGTAAAAGTTAACTGTGTATTTATGACTTGCTCCCTTTTACACAACAGTCTTTAAGCTATGTGCCCACTGTCCCTCCCTTTCAGGCGACTTCCCTGTCTGCTGTGAGGGGCCCCAGAGGAAGCCTGTTATCACCTCACAAAGCCACATTGTGTGCATGACCTAACCACTGCTCATAAACTAAAGCTTTATCTGTGACACAACATCTGCTTACTAAACTGACAGGCATGAACAAAGTGGCTTCAAAATCTGCAAGTTGAGCCATAAACAAGCACAGGGTGTCAAAAAGCCAACAGTCATCACAGCAAAGCCCCCCAAAGCATGATCTGAACCGTCACAAACCTCAATTTTCATGTGGCCAAGGTAGTCACCCACTACCCTCTAATATGTGTGGGATCCATCAGCACCACCTGGATTTGGTTCCTTGATCACGCTGATACTTCTTAGCTGTAATAAGCTCAGTGTTGAGAGGCACAAACACTCCCTGTTGCCCAGACACTCCACAGCCCTTATTCAGCCCTCTTGATTGGCTGTGACATGCTTATGGTGGCCCCCTGTTGCTGCACTGACATCCACTTTACAACGGCTGTGTGGCACATCTGATTGCACCTGTCAGGCTCTGTCCTTTTAAGCCTTATCCCCTGAATGCTCCCGCTGACCTTTGTCTCTGTTTTCTTCCCCTTTTCAGATTTTTCCTCCTCGTTCTCAGACCACTTGTTACTCCCTCCTCTCTGCCCACATCCTTCTGACAGATCTTTTGAGCATCACCCCCTGAAACATGTTGATATTAAGTGATTATTATTGTAATGACTGTTGATTGCATGTAATAGTTCATGCGCTCTGTCGGTATTGTTATTTTATTCACAAAACAGCAGGAGTCCATTTCTACGGAGCAAATCGTCACAATATGATGTCTGAAATTCCTTCACCTACTGTGTTTTTGACATTGAAATTCAACTATTTAACTACAGATGCTAACAAACTGAAGTAAAAAAAAACCAATATAAAATAGCTTAAAGTCAACCTATTACGCTTTGCTTGCTTGTTATTTTCTACATATGATTACAACGGTGGCTGCTCATGGACAAAATCTGAAATAATGTAGATGGCATAGTAAAGTCATGTGAAAAAGAAAGTGCACACTTTTTCAATCCTGGGGTTTTTCATATCAGGACAAAATCAAAAAATTATCTGGTCATTTGGAAGTCTTCAAATTGTTTAACCTACAGAAGATATATTACACCATGCCATTATTTCTCTAACAATAACTAAGGCAAAAAAAAAAAAAAAAATGCTTGAGGTAATCATTTTCTGTATGACTTTATCAGTCTCTCACTTCGTTTTTGGAGGAATTTTCGACCATAGTTATTTCAGTTCACTGAGGTTTGCAGGCATTGATCTTAAGGTCCCACCACTGCATTTCAGTCAGATTAGGGTTTGGACTTTGACACCTTGACTCTTTTCCTTTTCAGCCATTGTGTTACAGATTTACCACCGAGCCCAGTTTGGGCCAAGCTTCAGGTGTCAGGCAGACGGCCTTATATCTTACTCTGCAACACTTTAGTGAACCGTGAACACTTTAGAGGTGTTCAAGGTCGACTCAGTAGCTGCAAGGTGCCCAAAACAAGCCCAAATCACTGTACTTCACAGCTTGTACGAGGTGTTTGTACTCATATGATTTGCTCTGTGGTTTGTTTGTTTTTACCAAATATGGCATTGTATATTATGGTCAAACTTCCACTTTTTTTTTTCTTTTTGTTTTGTTTTGTAAAACCTGATCATTTAAAGAGGTGATCATTTTTTTCTCTTAGGACTATAAATGATCAGTATGAGGCAAAAGCTCACACTTCAGACTGCTCTAAAAAATTTTTTTTTTTTTACTCCTGACTTTGCATGATGTCAGTGAGATCCCTAATATGCTCATCTCAGTCAGTCAGAGCAATGCTGGCCTAAGGGAGGAGCTAAAACTTTATGAATTTCCTTCTGGGATCATTAAAGTTATTCTTATTGATTTTACTCTTAGCTGGTTTTGGCATTAACTCCAAGTAGGTCCTGCCCTTTCTCACATGTAGCATGCAGCAACACATAATCTGCTTCAGATTTATTTTCACCACAGAAAATAGTCTGTTAGGGTGGAGCCTGGGTAAAACAGGGAGCTGACCAGACAAGACACCCGTTCACTCACTCTGTATTCTCCAAATAATGATCTGCACTCTTTTCACATGGGCCAAATCTCACATCACAGATTTTGTATTAGTCAGGTTAAAGACCCTTTAATGCACTGGTAATGTCTGAAATTCATAGCTACAGCGAATAGGCTTTAGTAAGGTGCTGGGGGACCATATGCCATCAGAACAGCTTCAGTAATCTTTGGCATTGATTGGGTAGAAATGTTTTACCATAGGATAAACCAAGGGATAAATTTTGAATGAATTCAATTTAGAATTTTTTTTCAAGGTTCAAGGGCTTCAAATCATTCAGTCCAACAGTTTAGCTAGTGTGTCTCACAGTACTGACCTAGTTCTTTAACCTCATCTGTGGCACTCACACGCAAACTTTCTTTCTAAAGACTGCTTTATAACAGCTGTATAATTTATCTGTTAATAATTGATCACATAACTATTTAATATATGCATATTAAAGGTATAACTCTAACAGACTCGCAGTAGAGTATTTCTCTAGTTCACTTTTGCTCTACAGGGCTTGTTGTTTTGAGTTTTAATGTTTTGGTTTTTAATCTCGGTGCATGATTTCCAGATCCTTCCTGACAAACCCACTGAATGCTACCTGAAAATTACCTCCACAACTGAAATTTCAGCAAAGAATTTAGCTGCAAATTTAATATTTCGCTTTTTTTTTTCTTATAGTGTTGTTTTCAGCAGCAGTAGGTGCGTAAACATTAGACATAAAGACACGAGGTGACCAGAAACGCAACAGCATTGTAATGCTTCTGCTGCATGTTTCTGCAGGCTTTCCTGATAACTGTACGCTCTTGAATGCCAGATGGTGGTGTTTGTTTTATACATTATGACTCCCATTAGATTAAAAAAGGACAATAGAAGTTGTCTTTGTCTCTCAGTTTTACAGTCAAATCTAGTGCTGTAGCCATTTATTTTAGTAATCGAGTATTCCATTGATTAATTGAGTAATGGGATAAGAAATATTTTTGTCTTACTAATGAGCAATAATAAATATTCAAAAGAGAAAAAAAACAGAGGTCTTTCAAAATGAACTGCTCATTGGTTTCCATTTTACAAATTAAAGTGTTTTAAAGTTTAACTGCATACAACAGCACTCAAATAAAAAACAACTAAACTCTGTGATTGCATTTACGTGCCATATTAAAAAGTAATTTTTTAAAGAAAACATTTTATTAAATGCAAAAATATATGACTAATCTCAAGTACAGTCAAAGATCAATGTCAAATAAAATAAGCTGTATATGCAATCTAAACAAAGGCATAAAAAAAGCACCTTTACTCTGTCTTCTTGGAAGGTTTACTGACATTAATAGGAGGCAAAAAAGAATTCTGACAGTGTTTTATCTCCTGGATGAGGTAGATTTGGTACATGTTCATGTTTTTGAGCATGTGTGTGTGTGTCTGGATGTGTAAGTGTGCACATGAATGAGTGAGGTTGTGTCTCTAAGTCTTTAAAGGAGTATGTGATGGCTGCAATGAAGAAAAGCAAGCAGATCATGATTCTGTAGTTTTCTTTTTTTTTATTTGGTCAAAAAAGAGAATAAGTCAGGTAAAATGTCTCCGATCACTGAGTATTTTCATAGGGTGAAAGATACCCTAACCCTAAAGGTACCCTAACCCTTTTCAAAAATTAAAACATATACTGAAAGCGATAACCAATCCCTCCCTTCTTCCGTTCCTACACCACTTCCTTTTTCCACATGTGTTGTGTTGCTTTTTTACAATTACTCTTGTCACAAAACTGTTGCAGCAGGGAGATTTTTTTCCTTTGAGGGCCAAAATAAATTAGCTGGAACAGTGGGTGAAGAAACAGAAATGCTGGAATGTTATTCAGGTAAGAGCTGCTGTTGGTATACTTCTGTTAGATCAGATTAGCAAATCTATCGCCTCTGATCATGTGTCCCATGAAATATTTGTTAGAGTAGTTTTGTTGGGTTTGTGGTATTTTTTGCTCATTTGTGGGCACGGTTATAATCAAGACTCTTGCATTCCTTTGTTTTGACCAAACAAACGGTGAATATATAAAGAAATCTTCAAATGATCTCATCTTTAACTCACATTTTATCATTCTTCTCATTCAACACATTGCTAAGACATTAACCACATAAAGAAAAGCGAAAATGCCGTGATTTCTTTCTCTCCACTGCGATAACCCCCGACTTTGGGAGGATGGGCTAGCTGTGAGGTTGTGAGACAAACAAAGCCTACCCTGACCCCTGTGACCCCACTGTGGGATACAGCTCACCACAGATGGTGCAACAAAGACCTTCATAAAAAGCCCTTCAGGGGTAATTTGTTGTTTTCACTTGTTAAAACAATATTTCACATTTTAAGAGCATTTTCACAGTAGTAGCTTTAATAGATTTTATAGCAGAGAGCCATGGCACTCAAAAAAATCATGAATTTAAATCTATGGGAGAAAAATGCAACACCAAAGGTGGTGCTGGGAGTATTTCAAGGTGGAAAAAAAGTGTTATTTGGGGAAGGGTCTGCAAACTTTATATGCTTTCTTCAAATCAAATTTGACAGGTGATACTACACATGGCGTTTTTATGTCCCTGTGACCACTGAAATTAAAATTAATATAGAAAAAGCCTCAAAATAACTGCACAAGTAAGTATTAAGTTGGCTGTTAAGCAGCAAGACATGCTTTTAGCAGGATTTGGTTGCTCCATGGACAACATGGCATGGGCGCACCTCAGTGTTGAGCCTTCGCCTTTTTGTCTTTTACTTTATTTACATTTATTCCAACAAAAAAATAAGACACAAAAATTAACCTTGGGACAAAATTTCCACCTGAAACAACCTCCAAAAACTCAGCCAGTTACAGCTACACAACTGTAAAGTCTAAAAAAGCAATACCGAATAAATTGTGATCAAGGTAGTACCAGCTCAACTTTTCATTGACTGAGCTATAATAGACATTTTAGAAAAAACAATGCATCATAGTAATGATGTGGACTTCCCACTATACCAGACACCAAGAGGTGTCACCTGAACACTTAAACTGACAGCCTTTTTTTCAGTCTTTAAGCAGTAAAAATTCTCATTAAATGCAGTTTTTAATCCTAATCCTTATTTTGTTTATTACCTTCTGCCACAATGTGGCTCATAAGGCTATAACAAAAGGGTAAGACAAATTGTTTTTCCTGCATTTTTATCAATAATCAGTTAATAAACAAGCAAAAGCCACTTACAGTTATGTGAAAAAGAAAATGCTCCCTCTTTGAATTATAAGGTTTTAATCAGGATAAAGTGAAAAAAAAAACTAGTCCTTAGCAAGTTCTAAAATGATTGGTCTCTCACATTGTTGTGGAGGAATTTTGGCAGCATTGCTTCAGTTTATTGAGGTTTGCTGACATTTGTTTAAGCACTGCTCTCTTGGGGTCCTGCCACAGCATGTATGGACTTTGACTGGGACATTGCAACACCTTGGTTCTTTTGTTCTTCAGCCATTCTGTTGTAGATTTACTCATCTGCCTGGGATGACCTGAACAACTCAAAGCGCTTTATACAACTTGCCTCATTCACCCATTCATACAAGCATTTTTTTTTCTATGCACACATGTAAATGCTTTCTATCTAACACTGACACATATTCATACTCTGATGGATGCATCAGAGAACAACTTAGGGTTAGTATCTTGACAAAATATATTTGAGATGCAGACTAGAGCAGCCAGGGACTAATTCACCAGCTTTCCAATTAGTAGATGACCTGCTCAGCCACCCTGTATAGATAGCCTCACATTTAAGTCTAGAATACTTTGGTATACTACTGTGCTTAACATTTGGATATGGTGTTTGTGCTGATATGCCATGTTTGGTCTTGTCAGTCCAAAGGACATGGTTCAAGAAGTCTTGTGGTTTGCTCAGATGCAATTTTACTAATCTAAGACATGTTATCATGTTCCCTTTAAAGTGAGGTGGCTTTTTCCCTGCAACCGTTGCAAACAAAGCTTTGTAAAACCTTTGTCTGAGGTTTTATTTACCTAATTTTAGAACCTGCTGAGGACAAGATGATTTTTTATTGTGTCCTGAGAGTGTCCTTTCTTGTTCACATTATTGTAAATACATGACCAAAAACAAAACAAAAAGAAAAACTAATGGTGCAAAGAAACAACATGAAGGAACGAGAAACTAAGAGGTCATGTGACACAGCAGCAAGAGAGGAAGTGAAGCCAACTGATTTCTCTGGTGGCACTGATAATTCCTGTTTCAACTCACCACTGGGGTAACTCTGAGATATTTCCTCATGAACATTGTTTTGAAATTGTTTGAAATCTATAAGAATCCAACAGTAACATGATTAAATGAAGATTATTTCCTCAGATTTGCCATCTTTGTTTGGAAGTTGGGACCCTCATTGTTCCTCTGCCTAATCACAAGAGCCAAGGTGTGAAAACGAGTGTGGGTCACAATCAGCCAAGGTTTCAGGTAAACCCATTGTGAAACCTTGCCCCACCCTATCATGTGACTTACTGAGAACAAGATGTGAGTGGGCATTGAGGCATCTGGGAAGGGATCTAGGGGGTCCAGGACCCTCTTAGGGACACTCCCAGTAGGGCTTAAAAATCTGGGACTCTCCACCATTTGCTCTTAGAACTGAAGAAGCTTCTCGGATGAGAGGTGAAACGTCTTCAAGGAACTTAAAGAAGTCCAGACGCTTTTCTTTCCAAGTTCCTTAGACTTAAATCTGGATAGTGTGGGGGTTTTTTGTTTTTACCACATGGCTAGCGGCAGAATTGACTTTTTTTTTTAAAGGCTACTAACTTCATGCTGTGCTTTAAATGTCAATTGCATTTCACCTTAACATAGCCAGTAGAATAACACTATGTTGAATCTATATGTTTCCATGGTTTGTGCCCCAGTGGTGGGACAAGGTTGAAATGATGCAGGGTGAGGGTCATCCTGAGCAGAAGTCTATATTTCTTTGCTCTACTCATGATGGATGTCATGGTCCTTCTGCTCACCTGCCTATAAATGCAGCAAAAGACATATTGTTAGCGTGGAGAGTCTGTTAGCTTTTAGTCTTGTTGTGGCAGACTAAACTGTGGTATTACAAGTACCAGGACAATTCAGCTGTGAGAAGTAAACAACTGTGCAATTTGATTTCAAAAAAACAAATAAAAGAGAGAGAGAAAGAAACTGATATGTAACAGAACAAAAACCCAAATGTGAGCTTAATGCAGCGGAGGGCAGCGTTTCATTTTCTTATCTGAGTACAGTAACTGAGATGAGAAATGAGAGAAACTGCTTTTGTATAATTTTAATTTTTTTACTTGTATATTATCTTTTACTTGGATATTAACATGTACATCAAAGGACTGCTATTTTTTAAAATTTATTTATTTTTTACATTTTCATGCTTTTGCCACTTTTGCCAGAAAGGAATAAAGAGAGATTGTTGTAAGCATCAACCGTTATGTTTGACTGAACAAAATATTACTAAATATCAGTATGTACAGTTTAGTATTGGCATCTGTTGCTTCAGCTGTCTATATTTGAATTTATTTTGCATTTGGCATGCTTAGTTTTAGAGCTTAGCATTCGTAGCTATGATGAGAATAAACTGATTAACAATTATCTAAAGCATTAACGTTAGCTTCTCCCACAATTAATCCTCAACTATGTTAACTAGTATTATTTTATCTGAAGTTGGATAAAGTTACAGGCAGGCTTTAGGACCACCTTCACTCACAAAGGCTTTCTTTTTTTCTTTACATAAAAAAAACTAGCACAAAGGCTTTTAATTGCAATCCCACAATCATCCCCTTTCTCATATCCTGCAGTGGTTGCTTCTGGGAGCTGCAGTCACCCTTGCTGTTAGCTAACAGCTAACAGGCACAGGCGGGGCGCCTGTGCCTGTTAGCCGGTCAGTTGGAGTCAGCTGTTACCGTTGACTGGTCAGCCAGCACTCTCAGAAGGTTACTCACTGAAAGCTGGGCAGTCAGTTGGTGCTGTTAGGACTGTATGCCTCTGCTCTCTATAGAAGGTCTATAAGATGTATTTTGTGATTGAAACAGCTCAGCCACATTATTTATTTTTTACCAGGGAAAACATGAAATGACACAGAGTCTGATTCATGTGAAACACTTCATTTTTTAGAGGATAACAGAAAAATGGCTATCTTTTCATCTTCATACATCCTTTAATCAGCTATGAAACTTGCTGGCCTAGTTTGTAGTCACAAATTACTCAGACATGCAGATTTAATTAATTAATTTTGTTTATTTATAATGAAGCTGCAAGTCATGTGATGTCGTGGTCTGTGAATTTTGTTGTTTTTGGTCCTCAGTTTTTCATGTTTGAGGTTTTCCATAGTTTTTTTTTTAATTGCAGTTAGAGTTTTTAGAGTTTTTGGTATTTTGGAATCCTAATTTCTGTGTAGCGTCATTACCTTTGGTAGCATTTGCGTGAGAGCATGCTTGTGTCCATGTGTGTGTGCTTGTCACTCTGTCTGTAAACAGGATAGTTTTAAAAGTTTTGAATTAATTCTAATGAATTTTGAATGAACTTTAGAGTGGGGTCATGTTAGCAATCCATTAAAACTTCCACCAATGTCTTCAAGGTCAACTGAATGATTCACTGGTCGAAAGTTGACAAAAAGCCTTATACTTAGAAACTATGATTCTTACAACTGTGGTGTGCATTGTCAACAAATAGTAAGTACCAAAAAAATATTTAAAATATAGTGTCACACTTGACCTCTGACCTCTCCTTCAAGAGATGATAATGCTATGAAGGCCTAATAAAAACTATATTTCCTTTAAAAAACAAACAAAAAAACAAAACAAAATAAATTTGGGATGAACAACATTTTCCACTTAATGTTTTCAACTAAACATTCAAGCAAATTTTACTAGATAATGGAATGAATGCTACACATGTACTATATCCACTTTTTAAAAAAATAATGGAAAATAGTTGTACTTAAAATTATGTCAAGTATAATAAAATGGGTTTCAACAGAGCAAAGAACAAACGCTTGCACTTTGTGCATGCTTTTACTGCACTATAAATTTATTCATGTACATTTAAAAAGAAAACACTGTAAAACACACCTCCATTAATAGTAGATAGGGATGTTCCAGGCAACCAATTTTGTAGTCGACTAAACGAGGAAAATAAATTAGACTTACTGACTAGTCTAAAACTAAGAAACACTCAGATATCAAATTTTATTTTAGAACCATTTTTGATGTCAAAAACTAAGTAAACAAAGGCATTTGAAACCATTCATCACTTTCATCAATAATGAATCATGCTGCTTAACTGTCCAACACCTCGCATTATGCATTATTAATATTACACGTTATAATCCAAACAGACAATGAAGGCAAGGCAAGGCAAGTTTATTTATATAGCACAATTCAACAGCAAGGTGATTCAAAGTGCTTTACAGAGACATTAAAAAACAAAAACAAATAAAAACAAGATTTAAGATGGAAAAAAAGAAAGGAACAGTAGATAAAATCAGTAGTTAAAATGTAAGTTTTGAAATTTAAGCTTAAAAGTAAAACTGTGCGGATTTGGTGCTTTATTCAAATGCAGCTGAGAACAGGTGAGTCTTCAACCTGGATTTAAATAAACTGAGTGTTTCAGCTGATCTGAGGCTTTCTGGGAGTTTGTTCCAGATATATGGAGCATAAAAGCTGAATGCAGCTTCTCCACGTCTGGTTCTGACTCTGGGAACTGATAAAAAACAGGATCCAGATGACCTGAGGGATCTGGGAGGTTCATACTGGGTCAGGAGGTCAATGATGTACTTTGGTCCTAAACCATTCAGAGCTTTATAGACCAGCATCAGAACTTTAAAGTCTATCCTCTGACGGACAGGCAGCCAGTGTAAAGACCTCAGAGCTGGACTGATGTGGTCCACTTTTTTGGTCTTAGTAAGGA
>VVHJ01024182.1:10149-37584 GCA_015107715.1 Tylochromis polylepis
AGGTGTCACTATAGCCAGCTATTTTATTTTTTTCCTTTTTTTTTTAAACAATTAGGTGTTGACAACTAACATCAAGTTAAATGAAAACGATGTTACATTTATTGCAGCTGTTTCCTGGAACGTTTTTTTTTCTTTCATGCCAGCTCTACCATTTTTCCAAGTGCCTTCAGGTTATGAGAGGAACACGGAAACGTGGCAGATTTTTGTTAAACAGACAATGAGGGCTTGACAGTGTGACTGCGCTGCTTCGCTTTAACTGCCCTCATCATGTTTTGTGGGAATGTGCTGAAGCAGTTGTACTCAAAGGCCATGTTTAAAAAAAGATAATCAGATAAGATGCAGATTTCGGAGCATGCCTGTGATCTATGAGCCTCAAGTCTCATGATTCACACATGTAGGTTTCAGTGAAGAGGTCGTGACTGCTTGCTTACCACATAAACAGGAATCTGTTAGATAAGCAGATGAGTATGTTGTTGAAAAAACAAAGAGACATGTTTTACTAGGAATCTGTTTACTATAAATACAAGATATGTGGCAGTTAAGCTGAATAACACTATCTGTGTGTCTGTAACAGCTTATGAGCAAATACAGATATATTGCTCTGGGGGGAAATGGTTAGATGTCCAATAAAGAAATTCAACAATGGCTTCATTATGGATAACCCAGAGGGGATTTTCATCTCAAAGAAGCAGTAGCATTATGGTGCTCCTGAATATTAAGTGCTTAAAAATTATACCTGCCACACATCTGAGCAAACATACTGTAAGAGCTAATCTTAACTGTAACTAAAAGGCAAATAAAACAATAAAATGTAGACATAATTATAAAATCTAAGCAAGAAAAAGACAACAACAAAAAAAAAAACCCTTAAATTGTCATACCTCAAGGTTGAGACATATTATAGTGTCAACTGTGAAGCTGCCAGATATGAACATGAGCCAAAACACACACACAATCAACATCAGGTGTGTATCTTGCAGTTTTGAGCACCTCCGTCAGGTTATAAATGAGACGGGCTGGTTAGGCCTCAGGCCCTGGGCCTTTTGTTAAGTAGAGGGGACGGTAATTAGGACAGACTTCATCTGGGGCTGATGGTCTAATTCAGTGGTGCTGTTAACAGCCTCACTAAAGATCAAATGCAGTGCAAACACATCAAAGCAAACAGCGGACAGATTTGAAAGGGGAAGCTACAGCCTAAATTAATTAGGGCTTTTATTTGCCACAGTCAGGTGGCTGAGACGGGACAGGTATGTGAACAGCATGAAGGCAACACCTGGTCAATGTCCAGAGGTGCAGTGTCAATTAAGCTGTAAGACATGTGTATGTGTGTCTCTTCTTGCTTGCACACCTGCCTTTCTTCTTGTATGATGACACCTGCACTATAACCTTTCCCCTCCTCTCCATCTTAGCGTGATTGAGTTGAAGGACACCTCTGGTTTATTAAAACTCGGGTCTAAAAGTACTTTTTTAAGATCTGGGAACATTTGCCAGAAGAGAAATGAGAGGTCGGGTTGTAGAAAAAAAAAAAGATCTTAAGATGTGTTTTAAGGAATTTATTTCTCATAGATTTTTTCTCCCCAAAATTCAGTAAGTTGGAAAAAACACTAAAATATACCTCAGAGTCTAACATTTATAATGGATTTGAGATTTTCCATCATATTTCAGACTTGTGTTAGTTGCGTAAGCAGCCATGATTAGCCTGGTGGTTTCTATAGCTGACAACAGGTGGGTGGGGATGGTGTAAAAACATCTCACCTCTTTAAATGTTTAGGCTTTAAGTTATGCAGTAGCCTGTTGGAGCATATTTAAAGCAATCTGACAAATAGTACGTCCTGCTGTGCGGTTAACTGTAGTAATAACTGTCTGTGCTCTATTTTTGATGAGTTTGATCCTAGTATTTTATTTACTTAGCGCTGATACGAAGGTGTCTGTCTATGCAGTGCAGCCTGAACAAAGCTTCCTAGTGTTAGCTGATAACTTTGCACTCCGTACAAATAAAAAAGCTATATAAGTCTTCAAAACAGCACTTCACAAACCAGCAGGTAAAGACAAAGTAACTGCATCCATCTTTTATTTACAGTTCTGATACTCAGCTCCCTTATCTTTTCACACACCTTGAGTTATGGATTTACATACATGCTTTATCTTCTTTAAAATTCACTGAAATAAAAGCCCAAGATTAGGCACAGCAAACAGATGTGAAAAGTAAAAGCTATTGTAACATAAAAAATGTTATGTAGATATTTTACACTGGCAAAAAGAGGGCACTGTGTGATGCAGACATGCATGCTTAGTTGGGATGTGTGAGAATGAGGCCAGTGTAACTTTTTACATAAAGGAAAGTATGAAGGGGGGAGTTAAAAGCTAATACTAAACACAGCCTCCACCCGAAACTAGGCACTGCTCTTTAACATTTCCTGCTGATGTCACTCTTGATCGGCTCCCACATATGATGTCAGTGTTTACTCTGTGTTTATTCAGCTCCTGCCTGAGAGATATCACACTAGGCTATCACGAGGACTCCAGCCTGATGAGAGGATTCAGTAGTCACAAAGCCAGAGCCTCATTTAAAGCTAATGTGTTTGGCCACAGAAAACAATGGCGACGTCATCGGTAATTTGCCCCCTTGTGCGAAGTATGGCAAACAGAGTTGGCTTTCATCTCTGAATTCCATTTGGAGACCGAGTTTACAATGAATTTCTGACTCCACTTCTACATTTCCCAGCGATTCCATTTTGGGATTGCAAGTATTCCGGTTATGTGTCCCCTCTCCTTTTTCAAAATGATCTTTAGTTTTCTTGACTGCAGCAAGATGACTAACAACCTATGTGGAGTGACTAATGGTTGCAATACATTATGGGGGCCTATAAAGACTAAGCCCAGTGCTAAGTGGGCTGCTGTTGGGAGGTAATTACATGCCAGCCTTACAAACACCACGTTTCCTTGGGATGTTGCCAAATCTGCTTTAGTTTTTCTCTTTAAATGGACTTAACCTCTGGCTGTAACCCCAGGGGGGGATATACAGTATGTGATCCCTGCTAATGTTAGGCCGCTGAACTCTTTCTTTTAAATATTTAAGATTATCCTGTGGATTTTGAATTTGAATTAGATTTTTTTTTTTTGTCTTTATTTTCATCACTTGCCAGAACCAACAAAAAGCAAGACTTCTTGACCAGACAGCGATAACAAGATTCAACCGAGTTCTTCTACAAATACCACCCAGAACCTCCTGATCTTATTTCCTCCTTTTATATGCATCACCTCCCTCCCTTCCCTCTTCATGGGTGAGAGCTCCTCAAATGCTGATCTGACATCAGCCTCCTTCTGTCACTAACTTCAACTGCTGCACGATAAATTATAAAGCCGATGCAGGCGCAGTCGAACCGTTTTGTGTCACTAACAACCCTTGGAGTCAGCTGGGCGTAGTAATGGATGCATGGGAGGAGACTGCATACAGAATATGCATACATATCTGGTGCCACCTCCAATCTGTCTGAAAGAAAGATAATTAGACCGAAGGGTTTGGTGTTAATAGCAAGTGGAAGAGGATAGATCTGTGCTACCTGCACACATTTTGACTGTACAATCATTTCAAGCATACCCACACATTTATTCGTCATGCAGGAGTGCACTCTGAAGACAAACAGATTGGTCTGAATAAATACACCATTCATTAACAGCTGCCCAGTCTGGAAACCTGATAAATGCAGAGATAGCCTGAATGGCATACGGAGGAGCCAAGCGCTAATTAACAACTAATTAGGCATTCATGAGCTGAATCAGAATGGGGCTCGGACTCAGTTGTAGTAAGGGCTGGGGCTATTGCTCCGCAGCCCTTGCAGTTGGCGGCACACGGTTCAGAGCAGGAATGGAAGGTTTGTCAGGGATGGGATAATCATAGCCTCATAGCCCCGTGAACAACTTCAAAGTGGAGTGAGCAGCATGTGGGATGCATATCAAGTGAACTGTGCAGAATGGAAGCTATGCTCTCAGATAGCAGAAAGAGTTGGGGCATTGCTGTGTTTTTGCACTTAAATAAGCTATTGTTGTTGAAGTAGTGTTTGCCGTATATACATAAATAGTTACTCTTGTTAAACTAGCTTGTACAGAAGGAAGGTTGATGCTCTGCAGTGTGGGATGTTTTCCCTCTTTTTGCCTCTTTTCACCCTTCCCTCCCTTTCTTTTCCTTCTGTTTCTGTTTAAGGTTTCTATTTCTCCATGCAAATGAGAGAAGCCACATTGATTTGGCCTCCAGTTTCATGTTACTATGGCAACAACATAAAAACTACAAAGTGCTTAAAGCACAGCACTTTTATCCCTGTGTCCCTCTGATCATCATAGGAAATTAGCATACCAGGAAACAGGGGAGCTCACAGAGGAAAGCAATTGTGCATTTGGAAGGCTGCGCTGGCTGCCTGAACAAAAATAGGGATTTTTGAGGGGGCCTTGGCAAAAGAGTGGGTAAAACAACTCACTGAAAGCAAAAGAGAGGAAAAGGATTTATTTATTTATTTAATCTTATTTGATATTTTTATAGTTTGCGTCAGTGCCATCCAATCCACACATTCTAATCTCAGGGCGTCAAATACTGCTCCTCTGTCAGCAGCTGATGGCATCACAAAGATACATGACAAAATCTGCTTTTGGAGGTTGGAGGAGTAGTGATGTTCCAAGTCACAAGTTTGTTTTCCAGTAGAATGTAAATGTAAAGGGAATTCATGTCCTGTTGGGATATTAGTTTTATTGTTTTCGCTTGCTTTTTCAATTTTGCTTGCTTGGTTAGGTTTAGGCTTGGTTTTGGTTTGTCACAAATTTCTTGTACACAAGCAATATTAAAATAAATATAAAACTAGCCCTTATTCCCAGGCCTCAAATGCTGTCAAAGCCACTTGGGTCTCAAAATTACTGGGAAGTGTCCTTTGGGGTCACAGTAAGACATGTCTCGTACTTCTGACTCATCAAACATGGACAGTAGTAAAGAGCGCTTGGGGTCACATTGAAGCCAGTAGGCTGGTCTCGTTTTTCAACAAACAGGGTTATTTTTGTCAAGGGACATTTTTGAATCTTGTTAATCGTCTTACTGCTTAAATCTAGCCAAGTAGTTTTTAGTGCCTAAACCATGAAGCAAAGACAACATTATGAAGTGTGTGAAAGCAAAGGACAAAGCACAAAGCTCCCAGGCAGAACACAAACCGCAGTCATCTGGATGATTAACTTGTGACTTGCTCCACATTCCAGCCTTCAAGTGTAGACTTTGTGTCAGGCATCAATACCAAGCAATACCTTGTGCATAACTCTTCCACGCCAGTGACATCTGACAAAACAGAGATGCACATTCTTCCTCATTTCATCATCAGTAGCTCACTGCAGGAGAGTGAGGCCGCATGTCTCCTGCTGGCGATGTAAATGACTGAGCATCTGCCTGCGCCTGTGATGTTGACTGTGTCTGTAAAGAGTGGATTTGAGAGCAAGAAAGTCTGAGGATAGAGGGGTGGACACTAGGGCCAGAGCACCAAAGGAGATTTGAAGGCCAACTTCAAACGCTGCATCAGCTCATTAATGCATGTAGGGGTGACCCGGACCCAGCATGGAACAACACAAACACATCAAAAACAACTTCCAAAGCCCCCATCTTGACCGTCATCACACCGAGCAATAGGAAGGCTGTGAAATCCACCCACCAGCCCCAAAGATCTGAATTGTTGCCTTGCTAATCATGTCTCAGTGAGTCACAGAAACAGACAAGGGCTACAGATTGAGTTTGGAAGGCATGCCACAGAGCTGACAAAATTAGATTCACGCTGACACCAGTGTTTGTAATGGGTGTACTTTTGCCATGCAGGAGAGAAACCCAGACTACTTTTCTCAAAAGAAAGGAGACAGAAAAAAACAAGTCTTTCCTCACACTGGTATCTCAGCCATTACACTGGTCAGATATCAATATTGTTTTCCAATTTTGCCTGCTGCATGAGGTGGTTAGCCACAGATGAAAAACGTTCCGCTTCAAACTGTCTCACTCACTGAGTCGGTCTGCCTGAAGGCTACCCGGCATGCAATTCTGAAACAAAGAGGCCCCTTTTTGATTTCTACACAGCGTGACCTTTTTTGATTGGGTGAGATTGGTTGGCATGGAAATCAATACTGTGTTGTGCATTTGATGCAGCCTTATCTCTTCTCCACACTGTCTGCAGGTAGAGGCAAGGGAGGTTTGCGTTTGTGTTGTTGTGAGTGTGTCTGCGGGTATATGTGAGCTTAACACTAACAGTATCTCCCAGCGTGTAGAACATAACAATGGTACTACTTGGCGAAGTAAATTACTTTTGTGTACCAGACAAAAAGAACAAAAAAAGAAGAAAAAGAAAAAAAAGCAGTTTGAAATGAGAGTGAGCAAACTGAAAGACAAAGAAGTCAGTTCAGTTTTTCTGTGATTCTGGACACATGCTTGCACATTTGGTTGAGTGCTTCCAGCCCTCCCATTCACAGCTGATTCCAACGACTGAAGTCATGACTTTATGTCCAACTTTGCATCTGTTCCTCTGCATCCCGAAAATCAGCATAATCTTTCATTCAACGTCTCATTAATTTGTTTTTATGAAGAAAAAGAGACACGTTCTGAGACTTTGGGGTTCATATTCTTAGACAAGCTACATTGACTAGAGTCACTATTGACTGAAATAGTTTAAATCACAACTATTTGGATTAATTAATGACTTTTATTTTGTCAGTACAGAAAAAAAACGATCATAGAAAGGATTTCAAAGGTTGTTAAAGGTACAGTGTGTAAAAAAAGGAAACCAAAAAACAAATATCACCGCTAGATGTTAGTGGCTGCTGTAGCACAAACAACTCTGGCCACCATTAATCTGTAGTGAGTGTAGGCTATCAGTCCGCTTTTTACCTCAGCTGTCAATATACCGGGTTCTCATGTCTATTTATTCTGGAAGAAAATATAAATCTCTGTGAAGGGAGTCCGATACAAATCATTGAGTCAGAGAAACTCACTTCTGCCCAATTCTGCGGTTAGTGGTTGCTAGCTGGCATTAGTGAAACTTTTCCTTAACTAATTCCAGCATTGTTTATTTGGACACTTAACTCTAAACTCTAATATGATGTGAAAATGTAATCAACCTATTGTCATAGGGAAAGTGGTTTTTTTTTTTTTTTAGGATAATCGAGCCTAACATAAGCTGGCATAACGTTATCTTACACCTAGCTGTTGTCGTTTAGCCAGCTCATTGTCAGCTATCACATGTCTAATCTGCAAACAATAAGTAATTGCAATAAGAATATATAAGCATGTTTATGCACATTTCCATGTGTTAGAGCCCTGATATCAGCTCAGAAGATGAGGCTCGGGTTGAGGAGGAAGAGGATAATATGGGAATGAGGGAGGAGAGAGCAGTGATGGAGGAGGAGATTATGAAAATAGACATGTCCAAATATTAAATGGTAATAAATAGTCTGAAAACTCTATTTTACTTTAAAGATCACAAATTAACTTATAAGGTGTACTACATATGTGGTTGTTTCTAGCCACGTGAATAAAATGCAATTAGGGGAGCAGTGATGTCTGTCTTATTCTCTCTCATCTTATTCAAGATGACGAGGCAACATAGTGGCTTCAACAAACCGGCACCTGCTCAATTAAAATCTACTCAATTAAGTTTATGACAATACATCAATTTGTTTTAAGATGTAATGACACACTTTGGCACAGCCCTTGCCATATTTTGTCTGGATTTTGTTCCATGTGTGTGTCCTGCGCCTTTAAGTTTTGTATATAGTGTGTAGATACTCTTTCACTTGTAAACAAGCACTGAAGCAGAAGGGGTGAACTGCCTTATTATTTTCTGTACTTTTTCTTTTGTTTATTCGATTAGGGAGTTAGGGGTAGTGCTTGCCTTTTATTTGGTTTTTGTTTCACACAGGGTTTAGGTAGCACCTCCCTTTTTGGAATAGCTTGTTTTGTTTGTTATTTTGGACTTTGTTCACCACAGAGTTAAAGCTTTCAGTTTTTGGTAGCAATAACCTGTAAACTGGCTTCTGGATATGGCTTTGGGGACCGGGGCGGGGTCACTTTCCTTTTAACCCTCATGTTGCGCTCCTGTACCCCTAGACCGGGACGTAACACACTTATTAATGTATATTTATAAGTACAACATTCGTTTTTTTTAATGAAATAACCTCAAAGAATTACTTACTCTACCTTTAAACACAAACCAGGTAAATAAATAAAAAGTCCATTAAGGACTTAATAGTGAAATATTAAAATATCAACTAAATCATAACTACGTTAAAAGTGCTAAATTGTGTGGCACTTAAATAGGGTTTTTCTATACTAACTGGGCACTTTATGTCATGCACACACTCGCACTTCAACTGTGGGAAAGGAAACTTCGACTTGCAAACTAGAGGGTCCAGGAAAAATGGACCACAAAGTCAAGCTCAGCAACAATGATTTCACAGCTTCCACAAATCCATTTCTTAAATCTCATCACACAATTTGAGTTTTGTTTGTTTTTTAGTTTCCTCATGGTTTCAGGGCATCTGTAAGCCACTTTGCATCCCACCTTTACCCCAGCTCCACCTTCCATGCTGTGACTTAATCGTCTTCCCGGTTCTATCAGGCTCTAACTTAACTTTACATTTACTCAAAACAGAGAATGGACGATTTCTAAATTGAGTGCAAATTGTGTCAGTGTTTTTAGATAAAATCTATTTTTTTGAAGTAGATTATGTACGTTTTTCATTACAGTATACAGTTGCCATTAAAAAAGCTGACATAGCAGTAGGTTCGGGTAAATAAATGAAATAAAAATGTATTTTTTCATCATAACATCATGTTAAGTGAGCCTCTATTTCAAGATGTTATTTGTAGTTTCTGGCTACCATGAAATAATCCCACACTCAGAAAAAAATATCTGTAAGAAAAGGCAAATTCAGTTACATCCTTAACTGTATCGTCTTTCTGAATTCATCATGTTATTTTTCGAGCCTGCTGTTTAATAAAAAATAAAATAAAAAGAATGCATTTTGTAAATCTCATTTAGTTCCCTTCATTTTTTAGACCAGCCCCAAAACCAAATCACACAAAGCCTGGACAACAACTCTCTTTGAAAGTAAGTGATCATACATATCATCTTTCATATGAGGACAAATATAGCTTCTTTGTGTTCCATCTCTTCTTTGTCCTGAGATGATATGTGAACATTAAAAAAACATCTCAGTAGGTGATACTAAGCTCGGCGTTTCCTGTGTGTTCAATCAGCTGGCTGCTGAAATTGACCTAGAGTTAGGGTTGAACTATACGTCCTGGCTGGATGTTCTCTCTGTGGCGGCATCTTTTTTTGCTCCCACTTCCACACAGTTCACTTGGTCAAAGTCAAAGACCAGAAAAAAAGAATTCTAGATGAGAAAAAAAAAAAAGTAGATTAAAAACTTCACGGGCTTCTGTTCTTGTTAAATGTGCTCCCCACAAGAGTCTAAGCACCATGAAAAACGCTTTTATGTTCCAACTGTGCCTTCAAGTGCACTGATGATATAGAAATCGCGCTAATGTATGGTATATTTCTGAGTCGCCATTATGTGATTTTTGATTTTTTTTTTCCTCCTTTGGGATATCTACTAAAACCCCACGTAATCAAAAGCAATCTGCGGTCTTTCAGAAGATTTTTCAAAGACATTTCTTAAAAAGAACTGAGCTGCAGACGGATGCTTATTGTTGCAGTTCAAAGCTCAACTGTAATTTTCACATTGCAATTTGACAGTATAATATATTAGTTCAGGGGGTTGGGTAAAAGACAAGGTGTTATGTGAAAGAACTCATGCAAATCATGATAATCTACTAAAAACATCTTTCTACATACTAAAACATGATACTACATAAGGATAAAAGTAATGTTTTGGCAAATCCTGCCTGAATCCTGCCTACGGGGTGACTTTAACAGCCTCAACACTCTTTTTGTGCATATCAATAGCCACAGCAACCAGCTGTTTCTTACTGTGCACCTCCAAAAGGCGCATCTGAAACCATTTAAATCAAAAGCAGTCACAGTTTCCACACTACATTATAGGCATTCCAGCATGGCCTTTCACTCCATGCTGTGTAGCCTCGCTCGGCGGGGGAGCGCGGCATAAAGTGGGCACACAGCAACGCAAATACGCGGCCCGCTGCGTGATTCCCTCAGGAACACTGAAGGAGGGAGAGACACACATAGACAGACAGACAGACAGACAGAGAGAGAGAGAGAGAGATAAAGGGAGAAAGCTGAACAACCTCTAAGTTTCTTTGCTCCAGCTTCTCAGGTTAAAACCTTTTCCCTGCCTCAGATAAGAACCTTTCTCTTCCTTTGAACGCTTTGTCTTCTGGCCAGATCGAGGAGAAAAAAGAGAAGAAAGAGTAGCGCTGTCTTACTGGCACACCCCTGTGGTGGGTGCTCGTACAAAAAGGCAATGCTTCATGCTAGCCTGTGGAGGCGAGCTTCATTTATAACATGGAGTAATGGGCAATTAAATGCATGTGAGATTTTAAAGCTTCATTATTATTAAGTTCACTATTCTATGCACAGGAATACCCACTGTGTATCATTTTACTTATATCATGTACACTCACAAACATTATGTATGATCATCACGTAAGAATCATAAACCTAGATCTTAAAGAGTTTAGTGGTATCTAGCAGTAAAATGACAAATAGCAACAAACTGAAAAGCACTTCATAACCTCTTCTTCTCCAGATCTTTAGAATAAATGGTCTTCTCTACATCCAATGTTACACCTCTACATTCTGGGCTTCTTTAAAAAAAAAAAAGTAAAATAACACAGAAATATCCTTCTGTGCTTATGAAACGATGAGAATCTTGTCATGCGTTTGTTATAATATTTGAATATAATACTTTATTTCTCTGGAAGTCACAACATGATGATCACATTATCGCTGAGAGCAGACGTAATCCTGTGGCCACCAAAGTGGCTAACCTCCACCACTTAGCTGCACCTAACAATTCTATCCATAAACATTTTGAATAGAATTGGTGACAAAGGGTGATCCTTTTGAGTCCAGCTCTCACTGGGAACAGCAACCCCATACTCTGAAACACCTCTCACAGGATGTGACTGAATGCCTTCCAGAAAAAAAATCCATATAGACTGGTTGGGCAAACTTCCACCACCTTCACACAACCTCAAGAGGATAAAGAGCTGGTCCAGCATTCCACATTACTTCTCCTGGATTCGAGATTGAACTAAGAGATAAACTCTCCTCTTTAGCACCGTAGCATAGACCTCCTGGGGAGGCTGAGGAGTGTGAGCCCACTAAGATTCAAGGGCACCCTCCAGTCCCCCTTCTTGAAAAGTGGGACTGGAGGACAGTCCGCCAATCAAAAGGTATTTTCCCCAAGTTTTACCCAGCGCTGCAGAGGCATGTAAACCAAGACTTATCAGACTGATGTGGAAACCGAGTTTGTTCTTGATGGATTTCCCACGTCAAATTTATAAGCACAGGTTGTTTATCTTGCAGGTCATGTATCGTTTAAAAACCTGTCCTACAGGTAGTTTTTCCCAGGTCCTTTTCCCAGGTTTAGTGGTGACTTGAACAACATTTTACTGGGGAAACAAATTTGGTGTCCATTAAATTATGTTCAGGTGATATACGCTGAACCTGGCACATGAAAAAAATGCTAATGAAGAACATAAAACATGAATGTTGGCTCTTGGCATCGACTTTTCCTCATCAAGGTATTGATGCAAAAGGATGACTTGTGCGCATGTCGAAGATGCCAGTGGTTTTGAGTAAAACTGCTGCATTTGATGCTCTCCAGTAATCGTAGCATCTATACATCAAACGTGCTAGGGGATAAATTTACACAGTGTTGCAACTGAATACAACATCTTAAATCATCATTTACATCATTAAAAGGAACATCTTCAGTCTACGCTGTCTTTACGTGAAGCCTTTGTGAATTCATGAATGCATAAAAAAAAAAAGCACGTTACCTGTCATCTGAGCACCTCTCACTTTAAAGAAAAGGAGTGTGGCTTTGTTCGTTAAACTGATAATAATTTCTCTAATGAGAAGTTAATTTGTCAGTGGAAAATGTTGATAATAAAACCCCTCGACTTTAGTTTAAAGACAAGGCAGTTAAATGAGCTGTCACTGACATAAGTGATCACAGTAGGTTTGCTATTTTTAGTGTTTGATCACAGGACACTAAAGATCTGCTTGACCCGTATCATCTCTGTTGCCTCAACATTGTGCATTCATCTGAGCTTTGAAGATTTCAGAGCCATGTTATCTGAGAAATGGGGAGAGGTCTGACCACAAAACGAGGGTGGCCACAGAGTGAGAGGTCATCCTTGGCTTTTCACCCTAAAAAAAAAAAAAAAGAAAAGAAAATTGTATTACCTCTCCAAGCCAAGTTTAGGCCAGCAAATGACTCCAGTTGTTGCCTCCCCCTGGGGCAAAGGCATCCCGTCTTCACCCTGGTGGTCTGCAGTCATCTCATCTTTCATAGAACACAAGAGGCAGGAAGTATCCATGGGGATCAACAGATGCAGGGGGAAAACCCACAAAATGGCTTCCTCCCGAGCTGCCCATGTGGCTTGAGTGATTGTAAACCTTTGATTCTGAAAACAACATACAACACACCACGCTGTACCATGTGTACTTTCTTGAGAAATGTCTCTTAGATAAGCAGATACAGGTGGGGTGGACTCAGTGGCAAAATGAACCGTGAGGGTGAAATTCCAAACATTTAAGCATGTGAATCAGTGTCGGTGTTTAAGGGTGTCTGTAGAAAAGTTAGATTGCTTATTCACTTGGAGGAAACTCTACTTTCTGTAGAGCAGATGAGCCGGTGAAATGATTTTAGAATACGGACAGTGGAGAGAGCGAGAGAAACCTGCTGAATGCCAGAGTAAATAAAAAAAGTAAATAAATTGCTGGATAATGTGAAGCAATTGTAGGGGTGTGCATAATCAGGGATTTGGAGGCTGCTCACTCTGCTGCTCATCTTCTGACTACAAAACCAGGCCCGGCCACCCCTCCAATCCCCCTCCTCCTTTCTCTCTTTCTCACTCTCTCCAGCCAGCGATAATCTGTTCCAGTACACTTGCCATGAAATGAGCGATGCAGGACTTGTAATGCACTGGACAGGCAAAGCCTAACAGATAACATAAGCCCCTTCGCTGCCCCCCCCTTCTCAAATCACTCGCCTCACTCCCACCCCACACACGCCATTACCAGCTCTCATCCCCTTCCACTGGTAAATCGAGGCCCCTCAGCTGTAAACAAGAAGACGAAGATTTGGTTCATTACAAGGCGAGTTGTTTTCTCCCCCCGACTATTCATCTGATATGTAATATCTGTGGCGAGCTGTCTCGTCGCCTTATACTTGCGTCATATTTCATCTTGACTCCTGTGACCTTTGCTGTCAGGCAGAAGATGCGAGCTGGTTGTTATGTTTTTGTTCTGCTCTGCTGTTTATTGTTGTGACTGTCATTTGGCTAATGTATGCATGCATATATACACGTGGGCCTTGAAAGCAAAAGCCTTGCAGAGCTGACAGTGGTAGTCTGTAGTCTCACGGGGTGGAAGAAAGAAGCCTGTTTTGATGGCGATGAATATATAACTTTTTTTCTTTTTGCTCTGCTTGAGCTGTCTGCCTTTTCTCCTTTTTCTTCCTCTTTCCTTTATTTTCTTTTGATCTGGCTTCGGTTTGAATGTCGTTCCATCTGGATGAGTTCACTCTGGATAAGTCTTGCTCCACAAATTCTTCTGTAATTTTCCACATATTCCATATGTTCATGTGCTTTACTTTAAACCACATACTTTTCACTCCCACTTGCTCACCATGATAAGCAACACTGTTGTACCTGGAGGAAAAACTGCTTCCAACAAAGAACAACTGAGATGCTTTTATTTCAACACTGTATGGTTAAAATAAAAGCAGAGCTTTAATATGATGCAGGCGCAATAATATGAGGCAAGAAAGACTGAAAAGATCTCTTCAATGCCCTTTTAAATTTACTGTATAATACCTAAAGGTATGCACCCCTCCAAAGAAAATAATCCAAGCCCCACAGAACTTCATTTGGAATTTGTGTAAACATAGATCAAAAACTTTGAGGGCAGGGAGTATATTCATCTCAACAGTTACATCCGAATGTTGTTGGGGACCTCCCTGGCAGCATGTTTGACAGCAACCAGCAAACAGCCTCGGCCGTGATCGATAGACTTCTTCCCTACTGCCTCGTGGTTTTGGAGGTTTGGAAAATCCGCCACAAAGCAGGGAACCTCCCATCTTGTCTGTCCCAAACATTGTCCTGGTGGCTCCTGCTTCCATGCTCCTCACTCGCTGGAATGCCGGCACTCTGAGGATGACAGGGTTTCCTAAGATCTGACCAGGACCTCTCTAATTTGGGCATCCACTCTTCCCACTTCCTCTGACCAGAAACCATTTTAAATTGGTGGCCACGTAGGAACTGGTATTCCCCTTTTCCTCCTTTCTTAATGGTTTGTTCAAGTCTGTGGCTCTTTTATTTCTATCTGTCTCCTTCCACCTCTAGTTTGGCTATGACTAGAAAGTGTGCTTATTTCTGCTCTGTATTATTGTCAATCACAATAAAATCGTGGGCTTCGTTTACAATCACAAAACTCCACCACCACCGTCAATGGCACTCCGCACATACACACAGGCACTATCAGTGACAGGCACGGCACAACACCAGCAATGTGTTAGCAATCCCCCAGCCGCGTGTACATACAAGCAGGTTGTTTCTGCCAGTGAGCACTGAGAGAGTGACAGACCACCCACCTGCTCTGGCTCTTCCTATTGATGTCAGTTTGGCGTCAGTAGGAGGGCAGCTAATGGGATTTTACTATCAGCACCTCAGTGTAGCCACCATGTCAGCTCTCCCTCCTCCATAGTGCTATGCACAGTCAAGCAAGGTAAAACTGCTCAGCTTGGATTTCTAAAAATTCACTGTGAAAGGCATAAGATGTTGGGCACAACATAATGCAATTTTTTTTAAGCAGTCACTGCAAAAAAAACTGAGTAACAAGCAATGCAGGTACCAAAAAGTAAACCAAACTGTAAACGAATTATCACCTTACCACAGTTTGTGGGAGTTTGTGGTAGATAGCCAACGGGTTTCCATTTTGGTTGCGACAAATACTGCTGTGTTGTTAGATGCAAAGGTATGTGCATATAACAACATCGTGTCAGACATGACCAGTGTTGGTCAAGTTACTTGAAAATAGTAATTAGTTACTAATTACTTCTCCAAGAAAGTAATCCCATTACTTTACTGATTACTTATTTTCAAAAGTAATTGTTACTTAGGTTGTGTATCATGTTTTTAAAAAGTAACTGAGTACATTATAAAGCAATAGACCTTTCAGCCCAATTCTATTTTTTTGTCACGTCTGGCGAAGCAGATGGTGAAGCGTGAGAGGAATGAAAGAAGGACCCAAATGCAGGCGCCGGCTTTGATTTACAGTGGGTGAACAAACAAAACAGGAGTGGCTGACAGGGAGCTAACAGAACCTAAACTGGGAAGCTAAATGGTAACAAAAACAACCTGAGAGCTGAGGCACGGACCCGGAAACCAGGAGAGACGGGAACAGGCAGGAGACGAGGTGGCAACACAGGGGAGACACGCAGGTGGTGGTGCTGGTGGCTGGATGGACTCCTCGGAGCCTTCAATGGAGACAGACAGCCCCTCGGACCCTCCGGCAGGAACAGAAGATGGCTGGACGAGCCCCTCGGACCCTCCGGCGGGAACAGAAGACGGCTGGAGCGGTTCTCCAGAACCCCCAGCGGGAACAGACGCAGGACCAGCAGGTGTGCAGACCTCTGGCTGAAGCGACGCTAACTGTAGCTGCATAGGGCACACAGCCAGCTCGGGATGCAATGGCTGGGGCTGTGCAGTGCAAACAGTCTCTTCAGGGAGTGACAGCACAATGCAGTCCTCAGCTGGCTGAACGAGCTCACCAGAGCTCCTAGCAGAGGATGGAGGAAGCTGGGTTGACTCATCCAAGCTCTCAGCAGAGACTGGAGGCTGAGACGGCTCGGTAGAGCTTTTAGTGAAGGCTGCTGTAGACAGCTGAGATGGCTCGCCTGAGCTCTCAGCACAGACAGGGAGCTGACGGCCCGGCAGAGCTCCCAGGAGAAGCAGCTGAGAGAGATTGAGAGAGTTCAGCTGAGCTCTCAGCCGATGATGGTGGTGGCTGAACAGGTGGCTGAGCAAATGGCTGAGCTGGTGACGGAGCCTGAGCTGGTGACGGAGCTAGAGCCTGAGCTAATAACTGAGCTAATGACTGAGCTATGGACTGAAACGCATGGGTGCAGGCACCTGCTGGACACTAGCTGCTCCCACCCGAGGAGTAGGTATAGGTGCGGAGGCATGCTGAGTCATGGCAGGCCTCACCTCGGGGGACCAGCGTGGGTACTGGAGCAGACTGGAAACCAGTCACTCCCACCCGAGGAGTAGGTACGGGCGCAGGAGGAAGCTAGTCCATGGCTGCCCTCACCCTAGGAGCCGGAACAGGCACCGGCAATGGCTGGGCATCTGCTGTCCCCACCCAAGGAGCTGGTACGGGTGCAGGGGGTGGCAGAGCCTCAGCCAGCCTGGAAACCGGAGCAGGGACAAACCAGGTCCCAGCCCCCCCTCACCCGAGGAACTGGCATGGGTGCAGGAGATGGCTGGATCGCAGCTGCCCTGGGAACAGGAGCACAGGGAGGCAACGGAGCAGGCTCAGAAAAAACAGATTCATCAAAAATGGGTTTCAAGCCCTTTCCACCATGATGAACAGTCTTCATAGTCTTTGTGGTTGGGTGGACAAACTCAAACTCGACATATCCAGACTCAGTGAAAACAGATTTATTCAAAAAAGAAAAAAAAAATTATTCGGTTTTGCACCTTTACCACCACGTTTAACAGATTGTGAACGAACAGTTTTCGATTTTGCAGTCTTAGAGTTAAACACCTCGGGAGGAAAAGAACAAAAACTAGCTTCCCAATCCACATTATCATCCAGAAAAGATACTCCAAATGTCTCTGAGGTGAGTTCATAGTACTTTATATTTATGGGTTTAGGATGAGTGTGAGAAAAGCGGTCATTTTGACGCACCACCAGGAGTTGCTCAGCGCGGTTAGCATGACAACGGTGTGAGTGCTGCTTCCTTCGGGAAGAGGAAGCTGGTGAAGCGAGCAGCTAAGCGTCTGGAGTGGAGAATGGCGAAGCCGAGGCTGGAGCGTGAGCGCCTGAGGAAACGCGGAGAATTCCTACCTGAAGCGGCTGTGGCTTGGGTGCAGGCGGAACAACAGGTGAGGGCTTTCAGCAGCTCCGGAGACTGCCGAGAGCCACCCCAGTCCCGTGGAAAATGCACTCATAGTCGGGAGCACGCCACAGCTTCCAGCAGCGCTCTTCTTGTCTCTGACTGTCAAAATAAAACAGGAAATGATACGAACACACGACACAACACAAGGAACATAAGGGAGGCACAGAGACAAAACCTAAAAGCTGGAAAAATCACTGAGGTGCAAAAGAATAACTGAGAAACATGAAATACAAAGACAAAACCATAACAAAGACTCAAAACAAAGAATAAACAGAACCTAACCACGGAGTCACCCGTCTCTGGACCCTGACATTTTCTGCATAATCCATCATATAAAGTTGAATCAAATGAAAAGGTCTCTTTTTAAAACTTGTTTTATTAGTTTTAAACTTTTAACTTTATGCACATTGCATCAAGCAAAAATTAAATTATATGCAACAGTCTTTGACTTGAAGAAATAATTTTTTTTAACATGTAATCCTATTTTCTGCATATTCCAGCATATAAAATAAAATATTTTTTGTGTTTACACTCATACATAGTTTACATGGATGCAAGTAAAACACAGCAAAAAGTTAAAAAAAAATCAAAGATTTAGCAGCACTAAGTCCTGTCGCTCTTAAATCTATTTTCACCTGTTTAGCAGGAGTGGGGCCGTCGGAGGTTTGCCCTGTGGAACTGGATGTAGTAGCCGCAGCGGTCATGTAGGTGGGGGGGGATCCAGGAGTTTCTCTATGAATTTCACATTCCTGTGGCAGCGTGCTAGGTGCTTGCTCAGATTTGAAGTTTAATTTTTCGCTGTAGAAAGACGTTTTCTTCCCACGCAGAGTGTACAGTGGACATGAATGTTTTTGTCACTTTTGATGGAATCAAAGTAATGTCTGTACTTTCAAGCTTTAAACGCTGCATGGTCGTACTCTCTCCCACACTCCATATTATCCATTGTTGATCTACACATGTCTGTTGCTGCCACGGACGTCGCACGCTCGTACGTCATTGTCATGAGACACTCTCACAAACAAAATCACGGTTTAGTAATGCAGTAACACAGCGTGTTTATGGGAAAGTAACAGTAATCTAATTACTTTTTTACAGTAGTAATCCCTTTACTCGTAACTTGAAAAAAGTAATCGGATTACAGTAACGCGTCACTGCCCATCTCTGGATATGACACAACCGGCCACAGCAGAATTAAACATAGAAAGGTCACTAGCCCCTCCTAATGAGCAATTAAGTTATCATTAGGAAATTGGAAGCGTGGCAGTGAACAGCCAAGAGCAACACCCATTTTGGATACTTTTATGTTTTGTAATGTTTCACTCGCTTGCTTTTGCAATGTTTGCTTTAGCCACCAAAATTACTTAATATGTTTAGAAAAAAGATCAATGAAATATGCAACATAATATTAATATTAACGTGACATGTTGAAAAGAAACTATGCTTACTCAATGCATGCAAGTTTGATACCCAGTCATCCTCAATGTGCCTATCTTATTGCTGCCTTAAACTCGATGCATCAGGCACTGGTGCCAAAGGACACCTTGTGCTTAATTTTGACAGTTCCTTTTACAAAACTACAGCATTCATGCCAAAGAAAGAGGACAGGATTGAATTTTTTTTGCACAATGCTTGAGCCTAATTTCTACCATGGAAACTGTGCATGTATCCTTGAGATGCCAGTGGCTTCAGCAAAGCCCAAACCATAATCTAACCAAGTAGTTTCTGGTTCCTAAACATAACCAAGCAATGAGTAAAAGCAAAAACAAAAAGCCAGGAAAAACAAAGATCCTAAAGGGGCTTTGAAACAGTCTCCACCGCTCCAACCCCCGAGTACAATCTTTGTCCATCTTTAATAGACCACCTTTTTCCTGCAGTTTCTGACATTATTTTATCTGGTAAATGACCCCTTGTGTGTAAGCATGGCACCAGCAGACACAAGCAGCTTTGACAAAACAGCAAATATGACGTCCTTTAAATGAGAACAGGCTGCGATTCCTATTGTAGTAATATTGTTTATATACTGTATATTAGTGGCACGTGATGAGGCAAGAAGTGATGACCCCCCCATCTAATACACACACAAACAAAAACATCTTCCACTACTTACCAATTTAACAAGCTGCCTGTCTCACTTTGCTTGGACGTTATCTTCTTCTGCACTCCTTCCTGGCTGAAGAATTGTAAAATATTAATACAGTAATATAGTGAAATAAATATCTACTATATTATCAAAAAGTATTTATTATTAGCTGACAATGACAGGTGTCGGAGAAATTTTTCAAATAATTCTTTTAGCAAAAGAAATACAAAAAAACTATGAAAACACTTCACATAAAACTGTATTACTGAAAATTTGGGCATAAAGTATCAAAAGTGAAACAAATTATTATGCAGAAAAACATTCCACAATAGTATTAAATGGATTAATTTTACTTCTGCATGTGTTTTAAGATTGAGCACATTTCAAATAAATTATATTCTGTTTAATGTTCAGCGTCATATTTTATAAATCATGTTTGCAGTGGCTGTCCTCTGATGTACATCTATCTCTGAAAGAAAAACCTTGCCCATGAGTTCTTAAATAAAGGCCTATATCTTAAATGTAAAAAAAAAAAAAAGGTTATTAAAATATATTCATGACAAAAACCAGCTGCTTTAAAATGATTGGGCAATGTGTGACATGGTTAACTGTCAATATCTACATTGAAGATTAAAGTATGAATGAAAAATTAAGTTGGCATGTTGTCAAAGAAGCTGGTTAAACATATTACAGACAATCTCATGGATGCTAATCTGAAAGTGCTACTGAGCCTGAACCATGTCTGTTTTATTAGATGGTTAGAGCTGCTATTCCCTCTCCATCATCATCACAACTTTCCTTTTTAATGTAATAAAGGAGCTTTTAATTTTTTCACACTCTACCTTCTCTGCATCGCACATCAACTTGCTAACACTAGCTGCGTTTCCATACAAAGCACAGGTTGTAACTGATCTCAGAACCGAGAAAGCTGAGCCAGCAACAGCTTGCCTCACAAGCTGGTCGTCCCATCATTTTACCGTCAAAAACCAGCAGCTTATCTACAATGCACATGCACAGACTACCAGAAACAGCTGCTTGCCTCTCAGTTTGCACAGCTCAAGTTATCATTGTTAACGAGAGACAGACACGCCCGTAAAACAGAAGCAACTACAATTTCCAATGAGTAGAAAACAAGCATGGGTTTCAGTGAAAATAGCTGACTGCGGCCACAAGATGGCACTAACATGAAGAATTTATACAAATGGGCGAGGAGCTTTATGAGAGCACTCTGTGAGATGATAGGAGAGAGATCGATTTACTTTGGCACGTTTTAAAGAATATTTATTTTTAGACTTGAAAAGGCAACTTGCCTTTTCAAATGTAGGTGAAACGAAAATAAATGTACTTTTCTCCCGCTGTGAAATTAGTAAAATAATAATAAATTCAAATTCAAATTCAAATTTTATTTGTCACATACACAGCCATACACAGTACGATATGTAGTGAAATGCTTATACGACCGCCAGTGACCATAAAGAAAATAAATAAAAAACTATATATAAGAAATAAGAGAAAATAAAAAACTATATATATAAGGAATAAATATTAAGAGCATGAAAAAAGAAAAAATTTAAAGGCATTTTAAAGTGGCAATGGCTGTGCAAGAATGCATGGAAAGTGACTTTGAAAGTGTCATGTGCAGATATATAGGTGTGTATTGCATAAATGTGTCCATGATTGTCCAGTCAATGTGAATGTTGAAAAAGATATCGCCCCCGTAATAAATGTGCCATTAATAAAATTAATGAAACTTGCAGTCTAATGCAACAGATGCCAGTGGATGGCTGAAATTACCCTGGTATACAAAGAGTACACTTTATAATTCTAAAGCTGCCAAATAGTCAAAAATCCACAAGCTGAAGTTTTGTGAATGGTGACTAATCAGTTCAAGGTGTTATAAAGTGTGTCAGAGCTGAGCGAGTGTGGAAGCAATGAATACCTCATTACTGAATCTAGTCACTATTTCTTCACCTGGCACTGTCATAACAGCACTGCACTTTTAAAGCCTTGCCTCACCCTCTCTCTTTCTAACAGTATTTTACTTTGTTCTTCTCTCTCTTGCTCCCTCTCTCTCTGTCTGTCTCTCTCTCTGTGTCGTTCGAAGTTTACAGCTGTTGTCTGAAAGTTCACACTTCTAGTTTGGTGGCAGCCTTGCACATTATTTTCTTCCTCCTTTTTTCTTCTTCTTCTTCCTTGTGTGTTGCTCCACATCAGAGATCCAGAGAGGGGCCTTTTGTGTCTGACTTTGCCCCAAAGGCAGTCGTCTTGCAAGGCAGATTAATAATTACAGAGTACACAGCATCGGGGAAAACAATTTCAACATCTTTGATGTTAAACATGAGAGAAACCAAAATTACAAAGAAAAAAAGGATGACGAGGAAAGGTCTTGAAAGATGGTCTTTCTTTCTGTCTCCCTCTCTTTTAGCAGTATTTCCTGTTATTGTTGCTTTCCACTGTTTCGCTGTGCATCAAAAACATTAAGCAGGACTTAAAACAGAGAGGCATCTTCCCCTGGAGGGCCACATTTGAGAAGGAGAATGGCAACTATTCTGTATGACAATGTCATGAAGATGAGAAGCTATATATAATGTTTCATAGGATTTGGTCCATCTGTTTTATGCTTTGGCACTTCAACAAGATGTTGTTTGTTTAGTGTGGCATTAGGATAAATAGAAACCATGACCAAATATAGGAGGACAGAGCTGTCATGGCCCTGAGTTATGATTATGGGCTGTAATTGAAAGGTTGAGTGTATTCTTTCCTTTGCTTCACTATAAAACTCCTTTTAAGTGAAAAAGCCACGGATCACTGGAATGACAATTTACAGTGTCTCCTGCCTTGTACTTTAGAAAACCAATTTATTTTTCTTTGTCATGCGTAATGCAAAATATGCACCCTGACAAACATAGCTGATTACTATGCGCTTTTAATAATAATATTAAATGAATAATAACAAATCAAAAACACAACCATAATTTAAAGATGATCCCAGAGAGTTAGAGAGAGTCCCTTCTGACAAAAGATTCTTTATTTTGGGCTGATTGAAGTCTTGTAGTGGATTCAGAAAATATTCAGACTAAGCTGCAATCCCCAGGGCTGAAAATAAAGCCAATGCTCAAGCATTAAAATCTGCATTTCCTTAAATGGCCACTTGAGGCTGCTCTAATAGCAAGTCAGTCCCATATACTCCCATGTTAAAATGTCCAACTTTACAGCACAAATAAACAGAGCCTGGTATAAAAAGGGTTTGTGTCTCTATAGCTATTTGCTGTGTAACAACTGTACAAGGGCTCACTTTGTTTGTAAATCATCCATTTAAATTGTATTAAGGTTTAACATTATACATCATTTGGGGCTGTGGCCATTTTGACTGGCAGTAGCAATCTAGTACACTTCCCCTCAGCTAATTTGAATTAGTTAGCTGGACCTCTTGTACCTGTTTGTTGTATTTGTGTCTTCTGGTTCATTTTAATGCATTATTCTGACAAATATGAGTTCCTGTGCAGTTAATTGTACCACCAGAATGACTTAGAAATCTGCGCTTCAATAAGTGAAATTTGTTATACATCACTAACTAGCAGGTACACGTCTGTTTGTTACACTCATGCAGTTGTCTGATGCTAACTGACAGCATCCCTCTTTCTCATCCAAATATGCACAATTCATGATGATTGCCAAAATGGAAAAATTGAAGGTTCATAAACATAATAACATAGTGAAAGTATTTTCTCAAATGTGTCATTTACTTTAATTTTAATTCCATTCAGATCAATTTAGTTTTATTTATATAATGCCAAATTACAATAACCTACCAATCATATAACCCCCTATGAGCAAGCACTTAGCGACAGTGGGAAGGAAAAACTCCCTTTTAACAGAGTGTATAAACACATGAACGAGTGAAGAAAAAAAAGAAGAAAAAATGCTCAGTACATCATAGGAAACACCCAACAAGTGTGAGCTTATTGCAATATAACTAAAAGATGGTTCAGTGTCACCTGATACAGCCCTAACTATAAGCTTTAACAAAAAAGAAAGTTTTGAGCCTAATCTTAAAAGTAGAGAGGGTGTCTGTCTCCTGAATCCAAACTGGGAGCTGTTTCCATAGAAGTGTTGTCGGAAAACTGAAGGCTCTGCCTCCTTTTCTACTTTTAAATACCCCACAGTCTACAGGTAAACCCACAGTATAAGAGAGATGTGCTCCATTTGGACAATATGGTAAATTGAAGTTTTTAAGATATTCAATTCAATTTTATTTATACAGTGCCAAATCACAACAACAGTCGTGTCAAGGCACTTTATATTGTAAGGTAGACCCTACAATGTTACATACAGAGAAAAACCCAACAACCATATGACCCCCTAAGAGCAAGCACTTTGGCAACAGTGGGAAAGAAAAACTCCCTTTTAACAGGAAGAAACCTCCAGCAGAACCAGGCTCAGGGAGGGGCGGCCATCAGCCGCGACCAGCTGGGGTGAGAGAAGACAGACAGGACAAAAGACATGCTGTGGAAGAGAGCCAGAGATTGATAACAAGTATGATTCAGTGCAGAGAGGTCTATTAACACATAGTGAGTGAGAAAGGTGACTGAAGAAGAAATACTCAGTGCATCAGGGGAATCCCCCAGGAGCCTACACATATTGCAGCATAACTAAGGGAAGATTCAGGATCACCTGATCCATCCAGATATGATAGGTCCTGATTATTCAAACCCACCTGATAACAATGAATCACAGTAGTCCAGTCAAGAAGCATTAATATCATAGCATTAATGTCTTTCTATTTACTTTGTAGAACTGATTTAGCAGAAATTACTTTTTTTTCTGCATTTAGATAATTTACTCTTTCACGACGGATCCTCTGAAGCTCTGTCAGACATTTGTGAACTTACACCTTCAGGTCTCTTCATAAGTGGGTTTTAAATCTGAGCTTTGGCTGGGTCATTTGGATACAGTCAGAGACTTGATTGCCCTCCAGTGTTGTCTTGGCAGTGTGCTTCATATATTGTTGAGTCCTGGTGGCTCCGAATGTCTTTCATTTCACAATTGTTGAGGTCACCATGGTCCCACTCAAAGCTTTAGAAATAGTTTTGTACCCTTGCCCTGATCCACGCCTAACCGCAATTGTACTGCAGTGATCTACAGAGAGTTCCTTGAACTTTATGGCTTGGTTTTGTCCTGACATGCAGAGTGAGAATATTTCTAAAGCATGTCTATTGGAGTCAGTTTGTTAAGGTGGCCTTAATCAAGAGACACAGCCCAAGGATAATACAGGCGTACACTTTATTGTTTTCAGAGTTATAAACCAAATCTTATTCACAGTAGTCGACACATTCAGTGGAGTCTTTCATGTGTGAGAAGCAGCAGTGCTGACATTATCAGTGTTAAACCTGCCTCTCCACTTCAGAAATTCTACAGACAGTGCAGTCAGTGTGACAGGTGTCAGTATGGAAAGACTTCTCTTTTCTTTCCATACTTTTCTTTCTACAAAAAAAAACAAAAAAAACCACTGCTAGTTTTACACTGTGTGCTTTAACTGTGACAAGTGGAGCTGAGGCGTTAAAGCTACGACGACACAGAGGAGAAGCCACATCATGCCTGAATCATGACGGCGAGAGCCCAGTTCGATGGATGCTGGCACGCAATGGCAGATGTATAGTCATCTGGAGTGTCGGTGACAGTTATAATGCATCTTCTTTTTATTTACTGTACCTGTGTATATCTGTAAATACAACAAAATAAATATTCTGGAACATCCTGCCACATGGAGTCCATCTGATGACAATAGTTGAGGTGAAAGGGTTCATCACAGACTCAGTGAACCTCTGACAGTCTTAAACACAGACTGTAAGTTTGTAGATGCTTCAGTCACAGGTTGGTTTCCAATGATTTTTATATCACTACCATAAAATAAACAAAATCTGTATTGGGATTTCAATTTCATGGTGGACCTTCACTTAAAATAAAATTATAACAATGCTAAAATTAGAATAATATAGATGCTTATCAAACCTGAAAACCTTCCAGTTAAGAGGAACATGTTAATTTATAGGTTAAGGAATAATGCAGTTTTGGTACTAAAAATTATGAGTGCTTAAAGTTGCTCTTAAAAAATTACTTTCTTATACAGATCCTGCAGAGGAGGCAGTGCAGAATAACAGGAATAAAAGTGTAAGTAAACCGCTTGCTGGCACCCTTAGAGCACTGACGTTAAAGAGCAGTGCTGATGGGAAGGAGCTGAGTTTATGGGCAGTGTGGGCAGCTGT
Source organism: Tylochromis polylepis (assembly GCA_015107715.1). Lineage (NCBI taxonomy): Eukaryota > Metazoa > Chordata > Actinopteri > Cichliformes > Cichlidae > Tylochromis > Tylochromis polylepis. The sequence continues at coordinate 35,839 of VVHJ01024182.1, forward strand.
TCGCTCAGCAGGTACGAGCAGCAGTGAAACCGCATGCAGCAGGTGTGTGAGTGCCGGGCAGTAAGGGAGCTGATGAGCAGCAGCAGGTGGGGAAGAAGAAGTTCCAGGTTTTAACTTTTAACAAAATAATCTCTTGCATTTTGAGCACTTCTGTCCTCTCATGGACTGATGATAAATCAAGGTTCAAAGCTCACCTAAATTAATCTGTAATACCCTGCTGGTATGCACAATAGAGCCACACCATTAATAAGATCCTGTATGAAGATGTGCACACTCCAAATTCAGTAATATCAAGTCACAACAAATACACAGCTTTTTTTCCACATTCTAAATTTTTATGAGGGCACCTGCTGTGATGCAACTCAGTCATTAATATTTAATTTTGAATATTTTCTTTAGACTAATTTGTGATGGAGTTAACCAAGTAGATTGTTTTTTTCAGTCATCATAAAATTGGAAAGGTTTGTGGGATATTTTTGGAAACATTATTATTTGTTTAAATAGTTGATTGAATTTTCTGACAAATATGATATGCTGTGCATTAGGTTTTACTAACAGACCATCCAGTAAGTCTATGCTCCAGTTTTTGGTGAAGTGTTGATATTTTATTTTATTCATTAGCTCATTAACTGATACTATAGTACTTCATCCATACTCATGTCCTTTGTCACATCTGGAACCAAAAATCAGAGACTGAAACAGGCCAAAAATGCAAAAGTCCACAAACCAATGCATAACATCCTAGTAGCTCTGTCGATCTTATAACTACAGTTTATGGTGAAGAGATGGATGAACACATTGTGAATGTTTATGATAGAAGTTAACTTTAATTTAGTTCAAAATATCCAATGCAATCTGACAGACGTGCATTAGAGAGTCCTTGTTACCCACTGATATAGAAAACAATGATCTTTTTCACAGCCGTTGTTCATGATTTTCTTTTGTATAAACCCATATCTACTGATTCATGTGCACATGACAGGGTAGAAAAAAGTCCACATTTGGGGGATGAAGGGGATGGTAGTTGAGTGAATCATGAGATTGTATTGCTGAGCCCAAAAAGCAGTATTTGAGTCATACATGGGAAAGATTTTTATGCTTCATTTGTATTATTTTCATATGTTTAAAATAGTTGGATGGATGGATATTAAAAAAAATTCCCCTCTTGCCCCTGCGGGCGGTCGATCCTTCAAGCTCGGGTCCTCTACCAGAGGCCTGGGAGCTTGAGGGTCCTGCGCAGTATCTTAGCTGTTCCTCGGACTGCACTCTTCTGGACAGAGATCTTGGATGTTGTTCCTGGGATCTGCTGGAGCCACTCGCCTAATTTGGGGGTCACTGCACCTAGTGCTCCGATTACCACTGGGACCACTGTTACCTTCACCCTCCACATCTTCTCAAGCTCTTCTCTGAGCCTTTGGTACAGTGGGATGTAAAAGTTTGGGTAACCTTGTTAATAGTCATTATTTTCCTGTATAAATCGTTGGTTGTTACGTTAAAAAATGTCAGTTAAATATATCATATAGGAGACACACACAGTGATATTTGAGAAGTGAAATGAAGTTTATTGGATTTACAGAAAGTGTGCAATAATTGTTTAAACAAAATCAGGCAGGTGCATAAATTTGGGCACCACAAAAAAAAGAAATGAAATCAATGTTTAGTAGATCCGCCTTTTGCAGAAATTACAGCCTCTAAACGCTTCCTGTAGGTTCCAATGAGAGTCTGGATTGTGGTTGAAGGTATTTT
>VVHJ01024186.1:19370-31900 GCA_015107715.1 Tylochromis polylepis
AATTGTAGTATTCACCTGCTCCGGATGACCTGGTCTGTCCGTGGTCTGGCTGTAGATACTACAGCTGACAGAGAGTTGTGGTGGGTACTCCGCTCCTCTCCACTCTTAGCTGCTCCTCACAGTCTCTGGACCAGACTGGACCCAGAGACGACGGGAGGCAGGCATTCAGTGAGTGACGTCGCTCGCATGAGCTCGCATGAGCCAATCACATCGCACTATATGAAAACTCACCAATCAGAGACTGTCAGGAACAGAAAGGTACATTCCATAAACGAAGAACCGTTTTTGTAGTTTTTATTCACAGGCCGAGTTTATAACCGTAAATTACCAAGAGTTATAACCATATTCCTCACTTGAGTTATAGTTAGTTTTATATAATGTGATCTAGGTATCTGTGCACTACAGTGACCTTCAATGCCCTAAACCAGCAGTTTAGCTTTTCCAAAACTTGTTTGGCAAGCAGCTGCCATGTGGATATTGAGCAATCGCCTGCCAAACCACATTTGCTAAACAATCCAGTATTCATCTATTTGGTCTGCAGCTAATCATTATTTAAAATATTGATTAAGCTATCAAGTATTTTGAGACATCATTTTGTTTATTTTATGAAGTGCCAGTCTGTGATCTAAAACAAAAAAATGTTTAAATGTGAGTTTCTTTGGTTTGTTTTTGCAGAATATAGGACTTAAACAGTGCAGTACTGATCACAGTTGCTAACTAACAGGCAAATTATTATGTTGCTATACCAATAAACTCTTCAGTTATTGGCTGTCTCTTCTGTAACACCAACCCTCTGCATTTCCAGCATCCATGAATCTTCTCTGTGCTCTTTTTCTTTTTTTTTTGTTGCCTGTAAGCATCATATTCAACATCCTTTGACTAGTATATCCACTATCCCTCCTCTGCACATGTCCAAACCATCTCAGCCATGCCTCTCTAACTTTGCCTCCAAAACGCTCAACCCAAGCTGTTCCTCTGATACACTCATTTCTAATCTTGTCCTTCCTAGTCACTCACGATGAAAATCTTATCATTTTCAGCTCCACTTCTTGTCTTTTTGTTAGTGCCATTGTCTCCAAAACATATATCATAGCAGGCCTTACTACTAAACATTCCCTTTTACGCTTGACGCTATCCTTCTGTCACAAATCACCCCTGAAACTTGTCTCTACCTGCTTCACCCTGCCTGTATTCACTTGTTCACCTCTCTTGTGCACTGTCTATGTCTATGGATGGTTGACCCCAGGTATTGAAGCTCACCTGCCTTGCAGTTTCACTGTTACACCTGTCTCCCTCTCATTCACACACATGTATTCTGTCTTGCTTCTATTGTATTTCATTTGTCTTCTCTCCAGAGCATAGCTATACATCCTCAGGCTATCTTCCACCTCCTCCCTCCTCTCACTATAGATCACAGTGTCATCCTAGCCATCACAGTCCACGGAGACTCATGTCTGACCTCATCTGTCAACATGCCCATCACTATGGTATTAATCAAGGTATTTGTTTCTAAAGCTATAATAATATGATTGTTAGCAATGTTCACTGACATGCTGGAGAATGCAGGCGATGTTAAAACCAGATGCTCACTTCACTTACTGAGTGTGACTGGAAAACTGAGAATTAGACGACTGCTCGACTAACTGCTCTCAACGCTCTCTGCCCCCAGATCACTGGATGTGCTGCAGTTGTGGTTGATTCTGTGCAAATGGATTATGCAAGGCTCCGGTAGCTGAGTGTGGGCCAAACTCAGGGTGGTTCAGAGTGTCACTGAACTGCTTAAGCAAGTTCACAGTACCATTTCAATTCAGTTCAATTCAGGTTTATTTAAATTGCGCCGAATCACAACAGCAGTCACCTCAAGGCGTTTTTTATGATTAGGTAAAGACCCTACAACAATCAAACAACCTCCTGTGAGCAAGCTCTTTGCAAAGCTGGGAAGGAAGAACTCCCATTTAACAGGAAAAACCCTCCAGCAGAACCAGACTCAGAGAGGGGCAGCCATTTGCCATGACTGGATGTGTTCAACAACCTTTCTGAGCAGATATTGTCTTATTTTAAGAAATATTATTTGGAAGGAGTGACTCGGCTCTGAAAACACTAAAATCTTATATCCACTGCTGTGCTGATACAGATCATCTCTGTGGCAGGCAATGCTTGACATTACCTCAGAACTTTGACCTGATTATATCTGTATGCTTCTGTTGCAATGTGGATATCTTATCAGTGAAGTTTTGTTTTCTTTGAATTAGTGCACTGGATTGACTGAACTCTATATTGATTACAAAGAGACAGATAAAACAAAGATGCTGCGTGTTACAAAAATAAGTACAGTTAAATAAATCATTTTTAGAAGAGAATTGGATTCATTTACAAAAAAAGAAGTTGGTAGTTTTGACAGGATCTCGTATAACTTGTAATTTATAATTTTTTATGTCTTTACAGAGGTTTTAGAAGTTTTGCTGACGATAAAAAATGTTTTTAAGCAAATCAGTTTATCTCAGCGGCCATCACAGATTTCATGTCTTCTCACAAAGTTTTCTTGTTTACTTTACAGCGTAACTGATGTTTCTTCAAATGCCAAGGACTCAGATCACATGAGTGCATAATGTGATTTTAACTTTGTCTGCTGATACTAAAACTGATCATTTTTCTCTTTTTAAAAGCAAATGACAAAGTGTGCTCAGTTTCTCTGCTGGGAAATACAGCAGACAAACTACACAACAAAACTTGTTTTCTACATCGCACTTTAATTGTTTACGTGCAAAAATAAAGTTTGGGGAGTGAATTTCTTCTTTGCTCATGAGCAAATGATCTCAAAATTTGCTTATGAAACACCTTTTCAGCTTCACGGCCCTCCAATGAACTCACAGCCATGTGGTCATGCAGGATACCGCAGCATGTTTGCATAACCTTGATTACCAGTTGCACCATGTTATAATTGCTAATCCAGCATTTAAAGCTTTTTTTGTTGCCATTTGAGTGATCTGTTGCTTCTGTAACAAGTGGAGAAACACAGAAGACTTGCCTGCTTTATTAAAGCCAGGAAGATTGTTTTACTTGGCTGAACAAAGAAATCACAATGATTAAATGTTTCATGAACATTTGAGCATTTATAAGTCTAATCTCTGCACAGTAAATATGATCATGTAAAAGTACAAAATTAAGAAATGCTGGGGAGAAACTGACTTGATTCCTCTCAAATAACTCATTACATCACATTATAAGTAACTTTCCATTTTCTATCAGTGCATAATTTAATAGGTGTGCGTTACAGCGTTTCTTCGACTGTTGCTGGGATCCAGGTATCCACAACAGGGCACAACACACCTGAACACACCTAAAATCAGATTCACGCCTGTGTTTTCTTCTTTGCTAAGGTAAGTGTTACTCAGAGTAGTTTTCCTTTGGATCACACTGCCAGCTACGGTTAAAATGGTTAAAAATGATTGTTAATATTACAGCATATTAAAACTGCAAATTGTGTGACTGTTAGAGATAGAAATGTATAGCTGTAATCAAGAATAAACTCATCTCCACAGGTACAAATAAAGGAATAGAGAGCTTTATTTTAGCAAGCTTCTGTGAACAACCACTATAAACAATGCCAGATCATCTCTATGGAAAAACAGGCATTAAAGCAGCACTCACAGCCCCCCATATGGTCACTTACACATGTGCTCGCAGGGTTGACAGAAGAATAGAACACCTGATGTTAACTGTGTAACACCCACCACACCTGTTAAGGTTACCACACCTCTCATTCTCTCCTTCACAGGCCAGGGAAAGTTCTAATTACTAACTAATGTAGCTTTTGTAACTAATGTAAAGTTGCCAAGCCAGAGAAGAAGATTGTGCATTGCTAATTGTTTTGCTCCTTAGGTATAGGCAGGTCTGATTACTGAATCTGTTCTGGCATAACACTTGAAAAGGCCCAGAATAATTAACAAGACTGGCTTAACTTGATGTTAGTATATTCTCGTGACGCCTGATTGCTTCACATTTGGTGTCACTCTTTCATTAATGAACATATTGGTTTCTTACATTTTTCCTCATTGTGCAGTGCTTTTTTTAATGTCAACCTGGATTAGCATTTTGTGTAATTACAAACCGTGCAAGTGCATAATATCAATAAGGACGAAAGAAGCTGTATTGATGTGGGAACTGACCATCCAACTCATGGTTTTTCCACATCTACAGAAGATTAGATATTCTGGTTCACTGAGACTCAGTGATCCGTTCTGCTGTGGCCAAATCTTGCAGAAAGCATATGGTTGAATGAGCTTATGGATAAGTGTCTGAGCATCTGTGTTTGATTTGGTCTTTGAGCTCCGAAAAAGACACAAACAGAGCAGCCGACACAGAAACGGGCTTTTGAGCTACTGTGCGCATGTGAGTGTGCGTCTGAAAAAGTGGGGTTGTGTCTCTTCTTCAGTTCAGCTAATCCAGATCAGAGAGTGTGCATATAGATCTCTTTAACCACAACAGCTGCTGGATAATCTATAAACACCACGTGTGACATCCCCATGTGTAGTTTGCTTCTGGCATAATGTACAGCCTCAGTAAAATGATGAAAAGCCGCTTTGTCTTGATGCTAAATACGGTAACTAAAAAAAATGCAGTTGAATACCAATGACATTATAACACTTTATCACCATGACTCACTACGGTTTGTACAGAGAACAACATGTTCTGCATATTTAAAGGCATCAGATTTGTTGTAGTTCACAGCTATTTGCTGTTATTTTTTCTTCCATAATGGAGGTTTTCAGCCTCTTAGGTTTCCTCTCGCTGGACACGGGACGATCAACCGGAGCTTCCAACTCCTTCTCCAACATGTGGGAGAACAGGTTGTAGAGGAAATGAGCTCATTGCTCAATGTCAAAACAGCTCTGAGAAAGGACACAAAATTAGAAAAGATGTTATGATAAATTGTGTGACTCATTGTCACAGCAATGTAGTCCAAGTGCATAAAGAAGAAAAGATGCCGTTAAACTGGATAGGGTACATAACTAACGAGTTGTGGCAGTCAGACGCCAAGAGGTGCTCCTGGAGCAGGGTCTCATTAATGGTGTTCCTGACCAGTTTGCAAACACTTTCTAGTCAACAAAACATCCTTAAGTCAGACAGTTTGGCATCCATACTCCTTCCTCTGCAAAAACTGTCGATAAAAAGGTATCGGAAGTGTATAAAAACACACTTCTGAACTGTTTTTGTAAACATCACCAGTAATATTCTCGTGAGGAGAGAAGGTCTCATCAAAGGAAGGAAGAATTACTCGCTGTTGCTTGTTTGTTTCAGAGATTTCAACCTAGCGGCACCACAACAGCAGATGGCTGTCAGGTAAAAAGGATTTGACCGACCATTGGGTTACACTTTCACTCTCCTAATCTCCATTAAATGCACACATATGCCGATGTGCCACAACATTAAAACCACCTGCCTAAAACTGTGGAGGTCCAACTCGTGCCACTGAAACAGCAGTGACCCGGGGTGTCCCCTTGTGTCCGGTACTGAGACACTGAGAGCAGACCTGCTTGGTACTGTGTTTCCCCTAAGGATTTCACTTGTTTCATTATACACCAATGATTTTTTTATGCGATTAGGATCTGCAGGGCTTTGGTGCTGCCTCGTTTTGTAGTTTTGCCTGGCTGAAGGAGGCCAATTCTGCCACGGAGCTGATTTTAATATTGTAGCTGGTGGGTGTGCATTCATAGACACACAACCAACACGTGCACACTGAAATGATCACACTACCTAACCAGCAATTGCAGATTGTCTACAAAACTAGGTGAGGAGGATTACACAGGGACAGCGCTGTAGGTCGGTCATGGCGCTCTGGTCAGTGGTCTAATCCAATTACTCGTGAGCAGCTAAAAGTAATGGGATTGTTAGTAAGGTCACCGTACAGACCTGCTTAACTGTGACTGTGCACTTGACATTCAGCTTTGAAGCAAAGGCTGCTGGGGCATTTTATAGTTGCAGATATGATGAAACCATCCTGCTGGTTCCATAAAGAGGCTGTGGGAGAGTCCAGCCTTGATGATTTAGATATAAAAGAGCAGAAGAAGGGTCCAAGAATGGACAAGCTGTTTGGCCATCTGATGGGATCAAAGGTCTCAAGGAGGTGTGAGAAAATGAAGAAAATGGAAGGATTAATAAGCGAAAGCTACTAATGAATCAGACCTTTAAGGTCATTTATGAACATACGTCATATTTTACTTTTTTTATGTTAGAAAAAACCAGTACATTCACATAAAGACAACAGACGTGAGAACATTCATGTCTTTAGGCTACTGTAACACTGATATGATTGGGACAGAGTAATTTAAGGTTCATTTAAATGTAAATGTGGAGATTAAGTCCAGATTAAATGTCTTGTTGTCGCTAATAAAGTTCTGCCTCCACCTGAGAAACTGAAGGTGTACACATCAGTGACTGAAAACAGTAAAACTACCATTTTTAAACGTTTTCCAGCAATTTCACTTTGAAAAGATCATAAAATTGATCACATTCAAAGAATCTGAGGTTTCAACAAAAACCCACTCATATTTGATCACTTTTACATGCTTATGATGGTCAGAATTTCTTTTTTCTTTTCTTTGTCAGTGGCAGTCTGTTTACTTCGTGCCTCTTTAGCATCTGCGGCATAATTTTCCGAAACAGCCACCCCGATGACAAAGACGTGTCTGTGCTTATTATGTTGGTGGGGAAGACAGGGAAAAATGTTGGCCCGGATCAAAAAATTTCCCGGAAGAACTGCAGCAGACTTAAAACACAAAAACCCTAAGTTTTTTCAAAGAGTAGTTTATCAAAAGAATACACAGTAATGCTCATGTATAAAAACATAGAAAACAAGAGAATCAAAAACAATAATAAAATATACTTTCTTTTCTCATCTACTATTTGTTCTTTTTGTTAAAAGTAATAAACCTGCAGTCCTCTCTGTTTTTGCATGTTCATGAGTTTCCACGGTGCGCTCCGTCCTCGCCTGCTTACTCTCGTCCTCTTCGTGCCAACTGCGTCTAACATCTGTATCACAATCGAGCCAATAGAAACGGGCTAAAAATCACGCTATGACGGGACTGCCAAGTCGACACCACGGGGGCTGTTTGCTGCTCTTATTGAGTTGCGCTACAACATGAGATGAAGAGGTCCACTCACAGCGAACGTGTCTGTCAGTGTGGCTTCATTAAGGCAGGTACAGCACATTAATCTCACTAATGGAGGTTTCGCTCACTTTGCTGTCACGTGAAGGGCACGGAGCCGGACTGCCGGTGTGAGCTGCTTGTTTAAACAGCCGTGGTGTCAAGATGGCTTCAGCCACCAAGCCTCATTAACCTGCACAGGCACATTTGTCAGGGCACGGGCGCAGGATTACTGCTCTGACGATACAAGGAACAGCAGCAGCTATACCCTCTGCTGCTACTTGTACAAAACAGGTGGTGCATTTAGTGTTTTGAAGAGTTTTTTTGTTTTTTTTTCCAGACCCTCACTGTGTTGTGAAACAGAAAAAGATGCAGCTTGTGTGTGTATTTATGTATTCCTACTTTTACTTTTCAATTATTTTTCCTTTTGATTAATCTCCTACCTTATTTACACCACCAATCTGAACTTTTCTGCATTTCTGCCGTGCACGTTAACGCATCTCTTAAATCTCAGAATCTCTCTTGCAGGGTTAAAAGGTCAGACAACATACATGGTGACACAAGTGATCACTTTTCCCAAAGCATCAATAGAAATTCTCTGAAGGGTGGGGTCCAAACTGTGTCCTGGGTTTATTTGAGTCTCTTTAAATAGCAATCAAGAGTTGTGTATTTATTTATTATTTAATTATAGATTTATTTTTTCATCTCACACCAGTCATGTCTCCTCTCACAGATCCAGTTGTTCATCCTCAGTATCATTCATTGTCCATCAGCTTTGCCTGTTTCCTTTATGACTTTTCTTTTACTTCAAAGATGACAGCAGAAAGTGATGACAGAGGGTGAGGAAATAAAAATCCAAGGTGTCTTTTGCCCTACCTATCCATCCATTGATTTGCTATTTACTTCCCAAAAATGCTGCACAGGTGCTATGCAGCTTTTTTTAAAAAAAAACAAAACAAACTTGTTTTCTTTTTTGCTTGGCTTGATGTGAAAAGGTGGGAGATGAGGACATTTGTCAGAAATCTGATTTTGTGCGTCTAATCCTGAACAAAACTCTCGAAACATCACCGTCGCGTCACCTCCTGCACCCTCTGTCATCACCGCCGCCTCCTCCAAATCCTGAAGTGCACTATTTACACACAAACTGGTCCACGAGCGTCGTGCAGCGTTTGCACTTGACGTAGCAGCACCAGTGGAACTTGCAGTGGCAGCGCTCGTGCTTGTAGGTCTTAAACTGGTCGTAACCTCTGCCGCAGCACATCAGCTCGCAGCCGTCCATGCCCTCTGAGGTTTTGTTGCAGAGTCGGCCCTGCGTGCCCAGCGATCCTGTCGTCTCGTTGCGGAGGCAGTAATCCGGGCTGGGGTCGATGTAGACCATGTCCTGAGTGGTGGGTGGGTTGAAGCGTTTGTCTAGAAGCTCCAGCTTTCCCTGGTGGATCAAGGAGAGAGTTAGCAGAAGCAACACTTAAAAGGATTCCTGAGGGAGGAGAGAGAGACATGAATGGATTTAGTACCTTGCGTCCGACCCGCATGGCTGCTGCGCTGTCGTATTTCTCTTTCAGGAACTCTCCAACACGTCTGAAGTCAGCCAGCTGGAGCCAACAGGTCTTCAAACTGCAGGAACCTGAGACTCCATGACACTTACAGGCCACATTAGCCAGGTTATAGACCGCCTGTTGGAGTGATAGAAAAAAAAAGACATAAATGTTAAATAATCAAAATGTATACAGAGACCAGAAAAAACCCCAAAACTCCACCTCAGTTTTTCCACAATAAATTTCCACTATAGGCATAGCTATAGACTTTATCTAATCCCACATGGAGAAAATTCACAAGGGACGGGAAGAAAATGTGACTATAGAGATATATTAGTAAAAAGAAAAATATCCTACATACTACTAAAGGTTACTATAGACAGTAAAATACACCAATTTATGTGCATGGGAGGGATAGCTATGCACAAGCTGAACCAAAATAACCCATGTTTCTCTTTCCTCCTAATACCTGTCATTGTGACGCTTCAGTCTCACCTCCAGGCCAGCAGCTTTGGCTCCGGCTCTGTGGTGCAGATTTACATTTGATTTGCTGCTAAGCTGCTGCCATCTAGTGGTAAAAATATGTAACTGCTCAGCTCTCATCAATTACACCGAGCATATAGTGTGAGGTACATAAAAAAGCATCATGGAGCTGCTACACTGCTGGAGCTGCTATTTAAAAAAAAACCAAAACAGAAAGAAGAGATGAGTTGTGCAAACGTTGCTGAGCACCCACACACACACACACACACACACACACGGCAACATTTTCGCCAAAATTGGGTTTGTTAGGGTAAAAATGATCGGACTCAAGTGTTTATTTGAGGCACCTCTGTTAGGTGAGCTATACAATGAATGCACAGTGAAACAGATAAACAGGAGGGGAAATGGAAAGCAAAGAAAAGATTTTTTTTTCTCCATATGCGCTGTTCTTCGATGCTGCTGTCAACACGACCCCGCCAAAGTAAAACAAACAGCTGACTTGGAGGAAATGTGCCTCTATTGTAAGAAGTCTTTCCCACATAGTTCCCATAGAAAGAAAACTATGCCTTGAACATAACTAGAACTTGACAAATTATCGAGTTAGACACGTCAAGATGCACGTCTTTACTTGAGCTTTTTTTTTTCTTAAGATAAAACAGCTTCTACTTTACAGTGTTTGGCCTTGTTAGAAAAACAGGAACAGGAAATCTAAGATTTATTGTCCTCACAGCAGTGAGCTTTAGGGGGAGCCCTTCACCCCTGCAGCTTTACCAGGTCAATTAAACAGCAATATAAACAAACCAAACAACCCCCACCCACACCCCAAGCATGCACACACAAACAAGTACAAATTGTTCTTGGTATTGTACAAGCACCTACAACCACTTAAACTCCAGCGCATCTCCACACTATTCTTGCTGAATCAGTTTCTTCCAATTTCCCCCGATTCACCCTCAGACAAATGAAACCCATCACTCTGTCTCCTCACACTGCCTGATCTCAATTACCTTCTCACCTCTGTTAACCCCAGTGTCCCAAAAAGCCTCTGACCCCCACCTTCCACCCCTTGTCCCTCTCCTCTACTTTACTACCCAGCAGGCATAGCACTCGGCACCCTCCAATCCCATGATCCGACCCCAGTGACCCCCCCCCATCAGACGGGGAACAGGGGACAGGTCATTTTGTGGAAGAGTAAAAGGATTTTTTGTGATTCTCTCTTTAATACGTTCTTAAGTTTAACTTAAACTGAAAGAACAGAGGAAATAGAAAGGCCATGTAATACAACCTTTCAGAAATGTGTTGTAACTTCAGAAGAATGGTGCAAGTTGGGACTCTGATAATTAAGAAAAACGTTCAGATATCGGTTTAAAGGAGGAAATTCTCATTTTTTATGACTCCTTGTCCTTTTTATGAGCCTTTGTTTTCACTAAAACCCCCGACTGCGGGGTTTATGACATGTTTACAGTGACAGTAACATTTCACATAACAAGGATGGGGAGGCCATTACTATGTTTTTCTGTGCTAATGTTCCCAATTAACATTTCTCCACAACCAATGCTTAATTTTGTGACTTTGTTTCATTTCCTTCATTACTCTGAACATCATTGTTTGTCTGAATAGAGCTTTTCATTACATACTACTGACTGCCAATAGCCTCATGTTGCTCAAACCAAACCATGCATGTGTGTGTCCAGCATCACACTGAGCTGTTTGGTAGGTCATGCCTGCTGGGCACAGTGACACTGGACCTGATGAACACACACACACACACACACACACACACACACACACACACACACACACACACACACGCTCAGTGATCCGTGGTGGAGTCTCTGTGTCAGGCACAATAAGTTTTTACTCAGACAGGGTTAGGGGTTTAGGAGCTATGTGTGTGTGTGTGTGTGTGTGTGTGTGTGTAGGTGTGTGTGTGTGTGTGTGTGTGTGCACGGCGAGTGAGAAACAGACAACACAGCCCACCCTTTGTGACAGCGTAAGCTGTGAATGAGGAATGAAAATGGCAACACGTCTCCCTGCCTCATCTTCTTTTTTGCTCTGTGAAGGATATTGTTGCTATATTTGGCTACATTGTTGCCTATATTTTAATGTAATCATGTGAAGGAGGACTGAAATTAGTTTGCTTCTTCAGATGCTTGTGTTGCTCTGTAATGGGCAGATTCAGATTCATTCAAAGGCTGCTCTAACACAACAAAAGCATAAAAATGAACTAACAGCCACATGTGTCCGCCAAGCTGCAAAGCACCAGTAAATGTGTAAATGTTTCTATACTGGGTGAAACTGGCCCATGCATACTCTATCTGCTTGTGCCAGGAATTAATTGAGGCTTCTGGATTACCATACTTATGCTGAATTAAATATTAAATCCCCAAATTGACTTTTTAGGAAACACTTGCAATGTGCTGGGTGTGATTTTCTCGCACATTTCATTGCAATAAAGTGACATTTCACCTCCAAAAAAGTCAAGCAAGATAAGCACCTAAAGTGCCACATGATTTTTCCCCCCCTATTAACAAAAGGACCCGGGGGGCTGACATACTGGTTGAAAATGATTTTGTGTGTTCAGAGCAGAGGCATCTCAAAAACAGCCTGGGAATGTATGTCTGGCTGTTTTTTGGGTCTGTGTAACAAGCGCTGCCTCATTTGATTTATGTGGAGACAGTGGAAGTTAGTAGCTCTCTGTGTGTGTGTCTGTGTGTGTGTGTAAGTGTGCGAAAGTCTTTGAGAGTCGCGGAAGTGTGACGGAGGTCCATCCCTCACCCTGTGTCTCTGTCTCCAGACGTTTGTGCACATGGATGACCACGTTGTCCAACGCTCACACAAATCAAATGAGGCTGCAAACACACACACGCACACGCGCACACACACATGGACACCCCTGTCACCTTCACAAAAGCCCTGTGGTTTGCCTTGTTCAACCAAGCAAGACAAATCCTGCTTAGGACAAACCAGCGTGTCCACCAGAGAAAGACAGAAAGCAGGGTGGGGTCAGGGGATAGAGAGAAGGAGAGAAACTGTCTTCCTGTCTGTGGCTCTCCTCCTTTTCATCTCTCCCTTCACCTCTCTTCCGTTTCGATGGACAGACAACAATGAAAGCAAAGGATCAAACGAAGACAGGAGGAAAAGTCATTCAAAAAAGCATGCGTATGTCACTGAACTGTGCGTGTGAAAGGTTGTTAGAGCAGTAGATCTTTCCCTCATATACTCTCCTAAAGCCCCAAAGGGACTCTCAGCAGAAACACAACCTCTCCAGACCCTCACCTTTGACCTCTGATGCACACACGCACAAAACTAGGCTCACTGTCTCATACACAAATCAAATGGAGCTGAGGTGAGCACACACACA
>VVHJ01024186.1:44862-56137 GCA_015107715.1 Tylochromis polylepis
TGTCTCCATCCATCCTTCTGTCAGCTGGCAGAAGATGAGTCATGCCTCTAGCTGGGAGGCTAAAACTCTCTCTCCCTCTTTCTCTAAATATATCTTCTCTACACTTCTCCATCGCAGTCTTTCTGTCTCCTTTTCCCTCGTTCTCACACATCTCTCTGCCCTGTATCACCATCTGTTTCTCTGCATCCTTCTGCTTTGTTCTGTCACTCCACTACTAAGCCCGTGCCTCCTTCATCTCTCAATATCTCTCACGCGTTTCTGTTTCTCTCTCTCAGTCTGAAAGTCAGATTACCGTCTTTGTTCTTATCTGTCCCTCTCTCCATTCAGATGTGCTGAGAGACGTCCATAAGAAGTCGCTCTCACGTTCCCTTTTCTTTAAACGGTATGTCACGAACACCAACATTTTCTTTTTACTCTTTACCGTTCTTCATTTAACATGTTCACAAAGTGGGTCTCAGTACTGTATATCCGGTGCTCGATGTTACCACATGTGCAGTTTTTGTTAGTCTTGATGGTATATCTATCTGTTTCTATAAAATATATATATATAGGACAACTATTTCTTGTATGTCAACATACTTGGGCAGTAGAGCTGGTTCAGCTAAAGACATATCAGGTTAAAGTATATGGTTTCGTATTGCTTTACCAAAAACAAAGCTATTTAAAATACTGCAAACAAGTGGACAATGACTGGGTCTGAGAAATAAAGCAGACACAAGAAGTACCAAAAACCACAGCTGCTCAAAATGGCTACTTGTGAATGGCTCCAAATGTGGGTCAATACTCGTATCGTCCCCTTTCAAATGCCCAAATTTACAATCTAAATAACCAGCTGTCTATGAAAGTTCTTACAGCTGATGTGCCTCTTTATGGGTGTCAGTTTTTATGCCATTCACCCAATTAAATTGTATTAAGGCATAACGTGTGGCAGTGTGGCAGCTTGGAGTGACAAATGGGTGCGGACTAAAGGGACCTGGGTGGTTGGTCTACACCTTGTACTTGTTAGCTGTCACCAACAGCTACCCAGAATTAAAATAAATAGGAAGTGGCAACTGCAGCCGCTATCGTGCTTTTCATGCTGGGTTTTTTTTTTTTTTTTATCTCTACTGTTTTTTCGCACTTCTCTTTATGTGGTGGACTCTGCTGTTGCTCCCTTTCCTGTTCAAGCCCATTTTGCAGCCAGTCAGCATTTAACCTAAGCACAGTGTCATCCCCATCCAACTATGTGCGTTTTAAAAAATTTTCTTTCCGCAGAAGCACATATGCATAGGTTACATATCAATAATCCTGTTCCGTGTTGATTAGCTGTCCGTTTGGTACCACTTCAGTGAACTGGACTTCCCATTCATGTTTGTGCTGATGGTGACCACAAACAGCCATTTTTAATGAGAGTATGTCAATAATACTATGGTTTGCTGTGTCTGTGTGATGCACCCATACAGCTTATGTATTCACCTTACTAATCAAAGTAATATGAGTTTTTCTTTTCCAGTCACCTTTCTCACTCACTATGTGTTAATAGACCTCTCTGCATTGAATCATATCTGTTATTAATCTCTGTCTCTCTTCCACAGCATGTCCTTATCCTGTCTTCCTTCTCTCACCCCAACCGGTCGCAGCAGATGGCCGCCCCTCCCTGAGCCTGGTTCTGCCGGAGGTTTCTTCCTGTTAAAAGGGAGTTTTTCCTTCCCACTGTCGCCAAAGTGCTTGCTCATAGGGGGTCATATGATTGTTGGGTTTTCTCTGTATCTATTATTGTACGATCTACTGTACATTATAAAGCGCCTTGAGGCGACTGTTGTTGTGATTTGGCGCTATATAAATGAAATAGAATTGAATTGAATTGAATTGAACTAATCATACTAGCTAGCAATACGTGATAAACACTTTGATCTGATTCAAACAACCCAAACAGGCACTTTAGTCAAACTCAGTCCTTTAAAGCTGTACTTCACAAACAATCCATCTTCTAAATCAGTTACTCGTTAGTGCAAATATCTAATCAGTCAATCACATGGCAACAACTCAATGCTTTTAGGCATGTAGACATGGTCAAAACAACTTTGGGAAGTTCAAACTGAGCATCAAAAAGGAGGAGAAAGGTGATTTAAGTGACTTTGAACGTGACATGGCTGTTGGCGCCAGACAGGCTGGTCTGACTTTTTCAGAAACTGCTGATCTGTTGGGATTTTTCCCACACAAACATTTCTATGGTTTACAGAGAATGGTCGGAAGAAGAGAAAATATCCAGTGAGCAGCAGCTCTCTGAGCAAAAATGCCTTCTTGACGTCAGAGGTCAGAGGAGAATGGCCAGACTGCTTTGAACCACTTCAAGCTGATAGAAAGGCAACAACTTGAATAACAACTCATTAGGACCAAGGTATGCAGAAGAGCATCTTTGAACACAAAACACCTTATGACCCCACCATCTAAATGATGATGGGGTCATAACTTGGTGTAAACAACATGAAAGCATGGCTCCATCCTGCCTTGTATCAACAGTTCATGCTGCTGCTGGTAGCGTAATGGTGTGGAGGATATTGTCTTGGCACACTTTGGGCCCTGTAGTACCAACTGAGCATCTTTTACACACCAGTATTGTAGCTGATGAATACACCATGGTTCATCACATTATGACCACAGTTTAGCTATCTTCTACTTGCTGCTTCCAGCTCGATAATAAAATAGATAATAATCTCAAAATGGTTTCTTGTCTCTTGTAGCCTCCACAGTCACCAGATCTCAATCCAATGTGCAATTAGCAAATCAGCAGAAACTGTGTGACGCTGTAATGTCAGTCTGAACTCAAAATCTCTGGGGAATGTTTCCATACCTTGTCAAATCTATGTCACAAAGAAAAAAAGTTAATTTGTTGCTCAGATTTAAATCAACTCTGTTAAGAGTGAAATGGCATTGTGTTTTCTTGGAGTGTCAGTGCAAATGGCCCAACCGAGAAAATTCTTGTTGGCACTAGACTGGAAACCTGGGAGAGGTTGAATCCCTGATCAGGAAGCCCAGGGAGAAGCCACTGAGGCTGGGCTAGATCCCCAGATTCCCTGTGCCTTGGAGTTCAAAACTACACTGGTCTCCTGATCCCATCCCTGGAGAAATTAACACAAAAACAAACACACACACACACAGCAGATGCGCACACATACAGAAAGGCATGAGCATGGTCATGTAGAGAAAAACAAACACTCTGACACAAACACATTTTTGCTCTCTGCCTCACTCACCCTCATACACATGCTTCAAATGAATGTCAAAGGCAAATTCTCCACCCTCTGGGATGGAGAACTGAATGTCTTTGTGACATGGAAGAGCTCTTACGAACTCACACATATCAGAGTAACACCAATAAGAAATTGGCTCATAGAAAGTTATAGTAAGGCACACAGACATGGTGTGGGTCAGAGCAACTTTCACATGCTCATCAGGGGATGAAACAGTAGAAGTCTCAGCTGGTCTGGCCTGATTTAATGCTCATCTCTGAATTGATTCATATGGCCTGTAAATCCCTGGGAAGCCTTCTTCTGTGTCAGGTCAGAAGACACGTGCATGCAGTCATGTTGCCATCACTTGGGAGGACATTCAATTGACTTACATTCATTTCTTGGGGCTGTACTTTGACCCAAACCATAATTTCTATATGCTTAACAGAACTTGTACCCTCACCTTAAAATAAACCTAGTATGCTCTCACAAAGTTCACAGCCTTCCAATTCCAACTCTTCCAACATTTTTTTTTATGTTTCAGAATCATCTTAAAATAGATTAAATTAATGTTTTATTTTCTTTTTTTTGTGTCACTAATCTGCAAAAGCAATGTGTTGGGGCGTTTTGTTAATTTATTGATAGTGAAAGTCTGATATAATCCTTTTATATATTATTCAAAGCATCTTTTGCCGTTATGACAGCCTCAAGTTAACCCAGGAATAATTCGACAAGTGTGACAGAGCTCTCTTTCTAGAAATCCTGCCTTAGCTTCAGGACCAGACTCTAAATCAGGTCTAGTATCTTTAGATTTTTGTGTGTTTTAGTGTTTTCATGGTAATATGCTCCTCCCCACAGAATGATGCTACCACCACCATGCTTGGCTTTAGGGGTGATATTAATGGGGATGCTCACTGCTGGTTATTCCCACATAACCTGTTGTGATTTTTGGCTAATATGTTCAATCTTTGTTTGATTAACCCATAATCAAAAAATGTCTGGCAAACTCATAGCTGGCTGTCATGTGACTTTTTATTGAGGAATGGCCTCCAGTTGGCCACTTTGATGAAGGCCCAGCAATTGGAGTGTAGCACTGATGGTTGTCCATCTTGAAAGAAGGAACCTTGGCTCTCATTGCTAGTACCCATTGGATTCCTGGTTACCTGTTGGCCCAGGGTCATTCATTGATTCATTCATTAATAAGATAAAGGACCTTGAAATGGAGCCTATAATGCTGCTGGACACCTTCAGTGTATCCTTCCCCAGACCTGTGCGTTGACAGCATCCAGTTTTGTGGGTCTCCATGTAATTATTTCATGCCTTGGTTTTTACTCTGATATACACTGTGTGAACTTGTGTAGAAGCTGTGTGCATTTCCTAATCTATTCCAGTGAACTCAGTTACAAATGGATTCCAGTCAAGTTGCAGAAGTATCTCAAGGAGAACTGACAGACATAAGATGTACAACAGCTTAGGTGCAAGCATCCATTCATCAATTTTTCTCCCTTGTCTTTATCTCACCTTGGGCTTCTACAATAGAACATCAACACTGTGAAGTTCATATTCTCTCAAAGATGAATTGTGCAGAGGTCGATTACCATTATCAGCACAAAATCCAAGGTTTTCTTCAACTCTCGTTCTCAATATCCGCGCGTAATTTTTGCCATAAACCCATATAAACATGCATACTGGTTGGTGTGGAAACAGATATCTGTCAATTACTGTTTAGAATGAAGACATGGGGCCATGTTACTGTAAGCAAATGAGAGAGGAGTCCCTGCAGTTTATAGAACATTAAATTATCTTATTTTTGTTTGGGAAGAGTTACTTTGCTAAATTGTATGTGAAAAGGAGTGTTCAGAGGATTAGAATCTGTTCTGTGTACGAGTGGCAAGCGACCAAAATAATGTGAGATTAATAAAATGAACACAGCCTAAATTTGGAATTAAATCTCTTTCGTTATTTGAAATATCTTTGATGTGGGAGCCAGCTGGTGAGTAAAAATCTGTTTGGCAGCACATTCATCAACTGTTGGCGAGTCATCTGTGTCCTGAATATTTTTATTTTTCTCATTCAAGCATTGATTTTCAAAGACACCGTCTTGGTATGAAAGCTCAAGTATTTTAAGATTTATCTTGGTCTTATGTTTGGTTTTAGATTTTGACTAAGTCCAGTTTTTTTTTTTTCTTAAGCCCACAGCTTGCTTGTGCTTTTCTTCCTGTCCTGTGTCCTGGGTTTTCCAGAGTAAGTTTCACACCAATTTAACACAAGTGTTAACAGGTGAAAATGTTTGAACAAATTCTGGTTAAATCATTTGAATAGCTCTTATCTTGTGGGAGGACTCAGGTGATTGTGCTCAGTCTCGTATTTGCTCATTGCTCTGGTACTGGTATACGCACTGTACATCCACACCACCAAGTGTAATTTTTAGGATTGAAAATGAACTGTTTTACACCTTCATAGGTCCTGGTACAAACACAGAGACATGGAGAGATAGAGTAAAATCCTGTCGGGCTAATGCCCGCACGCACACATACACAGACACATGCACACACACAAACACACACAACAATATGCAGGCTATTCATGCCAAAAGATGACAGAGTGCATTGAGAAAATGCCAAAATGCTGACTACTGAGGGAGAGAGAGCACACGGACTGAAAAATCTCCTATGTCAGACTGCAGAGCTGGCAGAAAAGAAAAGCATTGTTGAGGGGACACACACACACACACACCTAGGCAGCCTGTGTGGTGCAAAAAATTGGAGCAAAGCGGCAGTGCATAACATAGACACACACTCATAGACACGTGTGCACACATGCAACATTTGAGGCACTGTGGTGAGATGGAAGCACAGAAGAGCTGCCAGAGATGGAGAGAGGTAAGAGAAAGTGCACAAAAGGAACAAAGAAAAAGAACTGGAGGTAAAGATAGATGGAGATGGATGTAAAAAAGAGAGACACAGATACACAGAAAATAGGCTTGCAACTCCTGGCATTGACCTCCTAGTGTCTCCACCCTTCTTGTGCAGCATCCTTTTGGTCTTTTTGCTGTTAATGGCCATGTATATTGTGCCATAATGGAAGGAGAAGTAGAGCTGTGACTGTGCAATAATGAAAGAACATCTGTGGGAAAGAGGCATTTCTAAAACACTAATGCCAAATGGCTGCTGGACCAGACAGCAGCAGCAATCTCTCAGATCCAAAGCATGGAAAAAAAAAGGTAACATCGCTAAGTCAGACAGCAAGGCTTAGGCGTGAACAGCTGGACAGCACAAAGATCTGATTATATGATTGCCTAGTAGCGGGCAGGTCCCCACAGGGGTACAACTCCTTCAAACACCTAGTTGATAACCTGCCTCTAAGGCATCATAACAGCACAGGAATAATGCTCAGAAGGGCATCAGAAGGAAAAGCAGAGGACAAATCCACCAGGCACTATATGACAGAGCAGTCACCCAAGACTCTAGCCAGACTAATCTGAGCCCCCCCTGGATTGACTACAACAAAGCCTCAATGCCCTCACGGATCCTAGAGTTCTTGACACTTTAACCCTCACTGATAACCTTCAAGAACTCAAGCAGCTGAGGAAAACAGCACTGGAAGTTAACTCAAAGGCCATTGCACAGCTCACCACTAAGTGTCGCACGCACAAAGGTAATGCTGCTGTTTTGCTGTGTCCCAAACCTCCCTCAGCAAGCTCATGAGAGTGAATATGGATGCACACTCAGAAATGGAGTGACCATCAGCCACCTCCTACACATGGTTGACATCAACTCACTGTCAGTGCCAAAGCTGGATGAGTGTAGCAAATGTCATCAGGACACTTACAGGACACCTACATGTACCTGAGTATAGTACAAACGAAGAAGGTCTGCAACAGTTAAATACCTCCAGAGATGGTGGACAGGTGTTAAGAATCCCCACTCAGTGGTAGGAACAAGTCCAAAGCCATCAATATGCCTCACAAATCATTAGATACTTGGCTAGAATAGTAAGCTGGACACAGGAAGAAATACATCACAATGATGTCAAGACAGGAAAACTTCTCACAACACACAGAGGGTTTAACCCGAAGTCCAACACCTCAAGGCTCTATGAGCAATGCGATGAAGCAGAATAAGGAGTGTTAAAACCACAACCTGGGATGAAAAAAGGAACATCCGTAACTACATCAGGAGAATAGCCCTTAGGATAACCTGGTATGAAAGTGCTTCTGGCAGCAGACATATGGTGATAAAGATGAGGAGAAGCAAATACTTTGGAAGACCAGAGGTGGAAGGAAGTGGCTAATATCAAGAGGTAGTACCAGAGGCTTAAAAAGGACAAGGAGCACACAGAGACTCTGACCACGGCAGGGCATGAACAGGTCCCAAGTACCATATCCATGAAGCCAGATGTCTATCACAGTTGACAGGACCCAAGGTTCAAGCTGCGTGAAGATGCCCCTGAGACACTCCGGTACACAGCAGGATGTAAGATGCAAGCTGGGGCCAGCGTAGACTGAAAAGCTCAACCAAGTAACTGGGATAATGTACAAAAACATCTGTGCCTCGTACGGATTATAAGTCTCCAAGTCCCGCTGGGGCACGGCACTAAAAGCAGCTGAGAATAACGGGGCTAAGACCCTGTGGGACTTCAAGTTCAAGACAAGCAGCTGCTGGTTAACCAACCAGATATAGCGGTGGCTGATCAGAAGCAAAAGAGAGCAGTTGTGATAGATGTGGAAATCCCATCTGACAGTATAACATCAGAAAGAATGAGTGCAAGAAGATTAAGAAGTACCCGGGGCTGAAGGAAGTCTAAAGTGATCACCATAATGGAAGAATGGCTCAAGCAGATTCCATCCACAACATCAGAGGTCTCTGTTCATTAGAGTGCAGTCCTAGGATAAGCTAGCTAAGATACTGCGCAGAACCCTGAAACAGGTTTGCCTCCAGAATTTTTTTCATAGGGGTGGCCATATGGGGGCCACTAAAAATATTGAGGTGGCACACCGAAAACAGAACAGTGCAGGGGCGCAGCAGAGCAGAGGGGGTGACGATGGGAAATCGTGAGGGACATACAATGTGACATAATACGAATGACAAAAACCGTATATTGCAGGAATAAATAACAAGTTAATGTTTCAACTCATTCATTGTAGGGTGTCTTCCCCTCTCTTGTGCTCATGTTTTTTTTTTAAATTATTACCAACGTACGACAGTCATGCAGGGGGGCCACTGGGGGACCAGCAAATTTTGGGGAGTGGCCAGTGCCCCTCTGCCCCCTGCCCTGAAACTCCCTGGCCTCTTGTAGAGAACCTGAGCTTAAAGAAGACACACCAGCCCCCATGTGAGAGGGAGATTATTAGAGAGGGAGAGAGAAAGAGAGATGCAAGAAGGGAGCTGGGAGGGAAAGAGGGAAGAGAAGAGCAGAGAAGCTCTGAAGGCAGGTGTACACACACACACACACACACACACACACACACACACACACACACACACACACTTTCTCTCTATTTTTTCCTTTGTTTTCTCCTCTTATGGAGCTTGGTAATTTTAGCCAGAAACTCAAAACATGAAATGTAACCTCTTAGGTTCATTTTGCCACTAAATGATTTCTCTTCTTTTTTTTTTACTCTTTTCTTTCCCTTTTTTATTCTTATCATGGTCGATTTCTTTTATTTCCTGTTTTCTGTTGTTCTCCATCCTTTTTGCAACAACAGAGGAAGAAAGCAAAGTGCAGCTGTAACTTTAATGGTAACAGCACAGGCAGCAGATGTGGTGAAAGCAGCATTGAGCTGAAGTTATTAAAAGTAAACATGATAATGATTCTTTTATTCTGTTGTTTAATTGCATGCAAATCTTCTGAGGGCATCTTATAGAGGGTCAGTAGTATATTGATCCATACTCCTCCACCCCCAACCCCCAGCCTCCTGCTCTCTGACTCCTGCTCCTTCCTCTTTCCTCTCTTCCTTCAGTGGCAGGCAGAGCTGTGAAAATCAATGGGAAAGTGTCCTGAAACAGCTGATGTAGAAGCCATCTGGCCCTTGTATTCCTCCGAGAAGAGCCGCAGGTCTCCAGAGATGAGACACGCAGAGAAGAAGCGGGGGGAGAGCAAAAAGACGCACAAGCGCACAAAGCAAGTGTTAACTGGACGCCACGTAAATCCTCACTATGTGGCTGTTACATAAGAACGAGAACAGGTGGAAGCAATCTAAGCTTATTTCAGGAACATTTGATCTGGTCCTTCATTCATTTAACTGTGGGATGAGCATGAAATCGATTTAGTGGAAAATAACCTGCTATACTGGGATTTCGATTTTGCACTATGCTGTCCTACCATGACTTAGATTAACACGTTCAAGTAATTTTGAATGATGTTCTTGTTTCAGCACAGTGTCTGTTAGTTTCAGATCATTCCTGAGTCCTTCTTTATCATAGCCAATCTTTCCATCCATGTTTGGATTTCAAATTTCTGAACTTTAGTGACCTCAACGTTATTTATTAAGGCTGATTATCAATCCGTCACATTTGCATGCGGTCAGGGGTGGATCTACAGGGGGGCAAGGGGGAGCGACTGCCCCTCCAGTAGAGCCTTTCCATCCTTTTTACAACTTAAAATACTTGTAAAAACAAATTTCTTATTTGTCCAAAGCCTCTTATAGCCTTTGTTTTCTTAGAAGAGATAATGATACAGTAGATAATTTTAAAGTGTTGTTTTGTGGATATTTTGTTGACTCCATTTACATATAGGGGATTTTCACATACTTCTTTGAAGTGGTATGTACCACCCTTCCTAGACATCCTGGCCCTCCTTTGCACCCTCATGTAAAATTTTCTAGATCCACCACTGCCAGCAGTTACTGTCATTTGTCAGAGTAGCTAGAGAAGAAGGAAAATGGAGGAGGAGCGGAGGAGCTGACGGGAGGTAAGTGATGGAAAAACAAAGAAAGAAATTAAGTAGAGAAGAGAGGAAGGATGTGGCAAAAGATCCAATCATCCTGTGAGAAAAACTGCCCATAGTGGTTTTATAAAACGGTGCTCCCCATCAAACACTTTCAGAGCGTGGAAATTATTTCTGCCATCTGATCCTTTAAAAGCCTATAACGAGTCAAGCGGATCCCGTCTGTCGGATCCTGAAGCCTGAAGACAGACAGTTACTTCAGTTTTCAATAATAAAAAAAAAGTTAGTCATATCAAATAGATCACAATAAACATTAGACACTGAAACAGTAAAACACCATTTATATTTGATTATGTTATTTTTTTTTCTTCTCTCTAAGCCCTTATATTTATAAAATGAAGCTTTCAGAGCCTCAAAGATTTTGGCTTCATGACCCATTTTTATTAATATGACGTATATTTTAAACAAGTCTCTATTTTATTTATCAAATTTGATTTGATTTCTTTAAATCTATCTTTCCTGTCTCTCCACAGGGTACTGAGTGCTCCAGCATATTGTTTCAGAAGTTATTTACATATAATTTGCACTATTCCTACCCAACTAGAACAATATGCTGGAGGTGTGGCCTCAGGGTCACCTGAAGCCAATCAGAATACTGCATAATGAATAATGGAAATAATCACGCACTACATATTTAAAGCAAGTAATGGCTGCAGCTGGGTATAAAGGTTTGCATAGTGGTTTTATGAAGTCTCATCCAGTCTTATGTTCAGAACCTGATGTTGCACAGGTGAGACTTAAAGAGCCCTTAAAAATACTTCAAAATATTTTTTTTTTCTTTTCTACGCAACGCACTAAAAGCTGCATATTCTCCTGTAAACGCTCAACCAAACATCTTAGAAAGGAAAACTGAACTGTAGAGTGCAGGCAAACTTGTTGTTAAGGACGTGGGCGTTAAACTGCGAAGGTTATATTTACTGCGTGAAAAAAAGTTAAAAACGTAGCTTTATTTTAACTAAAAAAAAACAAAAAAACAAGCAAACTGTAAACCGAACAGGTGGGTGGATGGCGCTGAGCTCTCCCCTCTGCATCAGTGCTCTCTGTACAGACGTCGCCACGTGAAAACCACATGGAAGCGTCTCTGTGGTGAAGCTGTCACACCACCAAAGAAAAAA
>VVHJ01024186.1:75517-86855 GCA_015107715.1 Tylochromis polylepis
TGGCCTTCACATCGCTCTGAGCAATGAAGATTAGCTTGACACATGGGACACTGACACACACACACACACACACACACACACACACACACACACACATGATCGAGGGTCTTATAACAAGCTGTTAACCCCCATTTATAAGTGTGGCCTGCAAATCAGCTCAGTGAAAGGGAGTGTAATCCCTGCCGGACGATTTAATGGTAATCTCCATATCCTGAATAGATTACGTACACACACACGTGCACACACACATGCACGTTTGCAACGAGATACCTCCTTTTCATCCCACACTTCTGTACTTTATTTACTCTACCCCTTGCTCGTCTCTGTCTGTGTTTCGGGTTATTAAGCGTTTGGGATGTTTCTTTCTTCTTCGTGGCTGCTTGTCGTTGTGACGGTGTTCATAGAGTTTCAAACGGCAATGATGTCTTTTTATAGCACTTTTGCCTTTTGTGTTTTGGTAACCAACAGTACAGAAATGACAAGAAGTGTGCAAAGTCTTTGCTGTCACCAGTCATGCGGAGGGCATCGATGACTTTTATGTATTTGATTGATTCAGCTTTATTTTTAGAATTATTACCATCTGCAAACTGTAACACAGTTTACACAATCTCTCCAAACTCAGGACGATGCCTAAATTATACTTTCCACTTTCACACGAGGGGCCATGAGTGCCCAAATCAATGCTCCAGTTACACAACTGTGGTACCTTATGTGTCACCAGTTGTGTGAACTCATGAGTGTATGCAAACTCTTGCATAAACAGAACAGTGTTTTTGGACGAGAAGACTTCCAACATCGCTGTGTATTTAGGCTGAAATCAGGTCAACAAAAGACCCCCCAAAAAAGAAGATCAAATGCAGTCTCTTATTGTGTTGGCACACTGGCAGGACTAACAGGGTTAGATACATGGAAGTAGATACAGGAAGTAGATAAGTGATGTTTCCTTTTGTATATTCTGTTTGTCTGTTAAGATGAAGGATGTACTGATGCTGTGATACTGTAGTAATTTAACAGATTACCGATCGTATCAGACAACTGTGCAGGGTTTTACCATCTTATTAGCGTGTAAGCCTACAAGCTCATAGATGTGTTAGTTAAAGTGAACTTAACAACTGTCTCATTCTACACTTTAATGTACACTTTTGGCTAACAGATGCCTCAAATAGCTTGAAATATTACCTTAACTATAAAAACTTAGAGGTGCTTTTATGAATAGCTCCTAATTTATGTTATGCAATGTAATGTAAAGGCTGCCAGACATACACACAGTCTCACTTTCATTACTTGAAAATATTAATTGTTTAAATGGCTCCAGAAGCAAAACCCAAAATGTTAATTACAGAGTTCTTGGTGTTAGTTCATTCAGTTTAGTGTACTCCACCTTTTTCGGTCGGATTTCTGTGCTCTGACCTTCACACATGCAGTTCCGTCAGCAGTTAGGAGGCTGTTGTTGGCACTACTGATACACACATACACATACAGTATACACCCAGCAATCATTAAAGGAATGTATTCCTCACACTGCAGGCTGTCAGCAATATACCAGGAATACATCAGGGGTAAAAGTCAGCATGTGTGCTTTAGTATATATGTGTGTGTTTGTATGCATGTGTAAGGACACACACACACACACGTGCTCACCCACACACACCCACAGCACCACAATGCTGACATCATATATAAACACCATCATCATGAAGAACATCATTTAACAGCTTGTGGTGTCTGAGAGTGATGTGTGGGTGATAAAATCAGGCTTGTTGTTCAGAGTAGCAGCCATTTGAACTAAATGAGCATCAGCAACAATAACCTCATTTAACCGAGTGAGAAATGGGTGATGAGCGACAGCTCACCAAATAACTGCAGGGTGAGCTAATGAGCTCTCTGCCAGTGTGGGGTTTTTAAAAAGAAAGTTCGAGCTGCAACTGGAAAAGAATGGATTTATAATTTTCTGTTTTATTTATGCATTAGTTTATAACTCGCTCACTCCAGGGTGGGGATACAGTCGCAGAGCCACGTCTGTTGGTACACATTAATAAACTGAAGAATTAGCAAGAGAAAAATAACAATAATCGTGAGTGAACTGAAATTCACTCTCTCGGAGCTGATGAACCTTTCTGTGAGTGTGACTCCATCCATTTATTTGCTTTTAATCGCTTATGCAACCATCGGTAACGAGAGGGGTCTTTTTTATAATATTAGCCGACTGTCTTTGCAGTCACTTTCACATACTTAATTTACTTCTTTTTAAATTGTCAGAAGGTTCAATAAACTCACCAGTTTAAATTTTTCTGGCGGTTATTTCAGGGTTCAGGCTTTACAGGGTTAATCAGTGTTCGTCATAAACGAAACGAGTCTTTCTTCATTAAAGATACCAAAAGTGGCAGTCATCACTTTACAGTAACAGTACTTTGAAGATACTCTGTTGTGGCTCATTTCCAAAGCATCATGACTTTTTTACTTTTTGAAGCTGTTCCTGCTGCTTGTGTAAAGTCACTTGTCCTTGGGAAAACAAGTACTATAACCTCTCACCTCTCCAAATCCCCGAGCTTAGGGAACACTAAGGTGGTATGGTCATGGATAGGTTTGTAGTCTTAGGCTTTGTTACGTGTAACACTGGCCCTGCCCTTTGACAGCATCTCCAGGACTCAGGTGGCTCAGCCCGATGCTTTCACTCCTTTTTCGTGACACCAACACGGCATAAAAAATGTCTGTGAACTCGGTCACGCAATGCAGATCGCCCTCCAGGACCCTCCTCAGTGGGACGGGAAAGTAAAGGGTACACTCAGCACAGCTTGATTGACCTTAAACAGGCATGTAGTTCACACACATACACACACACACACACACACACATACTCAGTTATAGATGGGTTGTCATTTTGTCACACACCGTAGAAAATGTGACGGTAATATCAGCATTTTCCAAAGCAGGGCTCAAAGCAGTGCTACCTGCTGACAGCAGCTGATAATGGACTCAAACTCACCGCAATCTACAAAGCACAAGTATAAAAGTTTCACATATAATTTGCATACTTATCATGATTGGGCCAGCTGCCATTCACATAGTATGTTTTTCACGCGCCTTAATTATAAGCCTGCTGTAGATGGGTGTAGAAGATATAATGTGTAAGTGTGTGTGGGTTTTTTTGGTTTTTTTGCTCATAGACTCGCATGCAGTCTCGTCTCTAGCTAGTTGGCAGGAATTCAGGCTCATACGTCAGCATTAATGCTCCACTCCAGAAGGTTCATTGGGTTCATTGTAGCGTAGTTGAGCAAAGCTGGCGGACACAAATGATCTTTGTGGGCCGCAGCGTCATTTTTTTCATTGTTTGTGATTCAGATACTCTTTTATTTGATGGATCTATAGTATATACTGTAATAATGATGAGTTCCTTTGAAAAAAAATATTATAATTATATGCATATGTATGCAAAGGAGAGATTGCCTCTTATAAAGAGCTCTCACAAGAAACGTTCATATATCATTCTGTAATGAAGCTTTTATGAAATTTCAACCTGTTAGACGAGATTTATTAAGCCACATTTTATACACTTTGATGCATGCATTGTGTACGTGTACCTGCTTTATCTTTACAGTACACAAACTGTACATAAACCTTATGTATCACTATGCAGTATATTGTGTAACTCCTACACTAAAACAGTGGGACCTTTGAATAAAAGTTCAGTCAGTGGTGCTACAGTCAAGGGAAGATTGTGCAGTAATTCATATATCTAGGTATGTCTTTTCTCAGGTTTTAACACTTCTGTGGAAAGCATGAGGCATGGAGATCACACATTCCTGTTCTTCTATGTGCATTTATGGAAAGTCAGCAGTGGTTAAGTGGCATCGAGACCCTGGCATAGAGCAGTGGAGGCCACAATCACAATAATTATGACACTGATTGAGTCGGAGCTGGGGTGGAGGCAGGCTGCAAAACGGGGTGCATGTTTGCAGATGCGCAGTGACTGCTGGTAGGCTAAAGTGACTTAAACAGTGGCGCTTATATAAGATTTGCCAATTAGCTGCATAGAAGGCTCTCAGATGAGCAATCGGCTGATATGGGCCACCTTTTGCCATGCTCAAATTTTAAGGCTGTACTACACATGTCACACATTAAAGCATAATTGTACACATAATTGAGTACAGTTACCCACATAATTGTCCATAATTTCTTCTAAAGTGCTGTGAATTTAAGAAAAAACTACTAGAACAACCACATCAAGTCTGACTGCGGGTCATTTTTCTACTGGTTGATTAAAAACATGACAACTTCTATCTGAATAGGCTTATTCAGTCATCATCACAGTCATTATGCACACACAAAATGCACTTGTGTGAAAAATTAGTCCAGTATGGTTTTTTTTTACACAGTTTCATAGATGTAATGTTCTTTTGAAACCAGATGACATCAGTGATTAAAAGTAGAATGGCATAAATCAATTTCTTTCTTTAATTATGCTCAATTCAGCTTAAAAAAAACAGGCAACTTCAAACAAAACATGTTTTTCTTTTAATATTTTTCTCATGTGTGTAACATCTCCCAACTCGATACTGTTAAATCCTTTCACAAACAGTAGCATAGCACCAATTGATTCGGACCAAAGAAGGGCCAGGGGGCAGATTTCCGACCTGGTCCCAGAGTGTCTCGGCCTTGACAGACAGGGGAGGGGACAAATGAGACAGTGTCAATATTGAAACAGGCTAATGGGCTAATGAATGTGGAGAGTTCTGCCTAATGTTCCCAACAGAGCTTCTAGCAAAACCATTAAAGCACTTTTATATGAGTAGACAGGCACAATGCAGTAACTCGATTTATGGGGTACTTTCATGGTCAATTAGGATTGGAGAGAGAAGAGAAAGGCCTGATAGGGGAGGTTAGTGTGTGAGTGTGTATGCGTGTGTTCTTGTGTGCGATATGAGCTTATTAGCTTTAGACAGGGTTACGCCTGTTTTTGTCAATATTTTCCTGAGCTGCACTACTTGCGATTGTGCCAGTGCGGTCATGCTGTTCACAAATGTGATCAGCAGATAGACTGAACACCCGCACAATAAATTTTCTGACAATCAAAGGTCATAATCCCTGTCATATAAAAGGCAGTCATGTGACGGGGCAGTTTTAAGGATTAATATCAGTGAAAATAGTCACCAGGGAATACTGCAGACCTCAGTATGTCGGACTGGATAATAAAGCCTGACATTATTTTTATGAAATCTGATCTCCCTGTGGAACCGTCTTATCACCTTCTTTATTACTTCTTGCACAGCTGGCTGCAGGTGTGACCAAATGTCCTTTAATCTTCAAATATGTCCGGATGATTCGGCCCCCGGGGGTCATATATAAAATTTTAAAGATCTGACCTGGAGAGATGAGTTGGCTGATTAAATCTCAACACCAGTAAAAACAAAACTTGATTATAGATCTAAAAGAAAATGTGTTCCTTGTTTGAACATAATCCCGTGCAAGGAGAATAATTACCAGATCCTATAAAAATGCACTTAACAGAAACCATGACAACTGGTTTATACATTTTCTTAGGGTAGATCTAAACACAGCATTCGCTTGCAGATCAAAACAGCAGTGAGGTCTTTCAGAGGAAGTTGCCTCAGCATTATGATTAAAAAAAGAAAAGAAAAATTTTGGACAGTTCATTTGTGGTGGAAACACGATTTGACCTAAATCTGACCCAACTAAACCTAAACAGCTGCTGTTGGCAGGTGCAAACGATATGCGGAGGAGCAAAATTAGTTACCACCAGCTAGCCAGTGAAGTTTGGTAATCATGTATTAGAAGCAACAAAGTGTGTTAGCTTTTTTTAAAAATTTGGACAAATAGGACCTTCTGCAGAACCTTATTCATCTTAGATTGCCCAAGGCACGGTGAACTGAGGTTAACATTCTCAAGTGACTTCAGTCGTTTATTACCGTTCCCCTAAATCTTTTTATAAAAACAAACAGAAAGTAGAGGAAGTCATCAGATCAGAGCAAATAAAATGCAGAACTGCCTGAAATATTGAAATGCTTTGTGACCAAAGCTTGAAAAAAGAAAGTACTCAAATAGACGGTGGTGGTAGCTCAGTGACATGCTGACTGTGTGTGCCCTTAGGTACTCACGGGACATTAGGTTAATGTAGTTGACTCACTGGAAATACACTTTTTGGAGCAGGGCATGGCGGGGGTTTCCTAAAACTGGTGATAGTGAGACACAGCTCAACAGTTTGCGGCTGGTCACAAAAGCGAACTTGACACAGTTCATGTCAAAACAAATCTGCCTGTAGCACAGGAGCTCTACAGTTGAACAGATATTGAAAGAACACATTATAGGGGAGTTAACAGAATAACAGAATGGATGTGGTTTAATACTGCGATTGCTTTCATTACACTAGGAAACAGCGTGCATCGTAGCTCATGTTAATGCTCCACAGAATTCTGCAGGCAACGCCAAGGTGGCTGTGGCACTTGATGTAAAGCTGGTACTAACTGGAAGGTTGTGGTTCAATCATGGCTGCTCCAGTCTGCATGCCACGGTGATAATGGGCAAGTTGCTGAAGCCAAAGTTGGTCCTGATAAATTCGTCAGAGTGTGAATCTTAGATAGAAAGCACTCTCGTTTGGTTTTTTTTATTAGATCAAATGATTCAAGTCTGAATGGACCGTACATACCTGATTGTGAATACCTGGGGTACCAGAGCTTAAAACAAGTGTCAACATCAGAGTAAGGTGTTTGTCAAGTTTTCATGGGCACAACCCACATACTCAACTCTGCTGCTCAACTCACAAATGCATTTTCCTTACAGATGTGGAACTATTTAAGGGCTTTCCAACAGAATAAGATTTATTGACAAGAAGCATTCTTACAACAAAGAAATAATCGACCAAACACGTTTCCTTACTTCTTGTGTTAAGTTTAGTCTCTGTGTACACAGTTGGAATCATCATAGAGACTGATTTAGCATATGTAAAACCAAAATTACAAGATCTTAAAATTGATGATTGTATGTATTCTTTTGTTAGTAGTAGTGACAACTTCCATCCCTAAATGTAAATGTATCATCGCCATCAGCCCTGACAAATTATGGGAATGGCCATGAAATTCATTAAACCTGAGTACTTGGGCACACGCCTTTCTCAGACAGCAGTATTCTGAGTCGCGCACATGCTGCTCTCTGTTTCACGCGCACACAAAGAAACTCTCAACCTATGCACCGTCTCTCTGTTGTGGTACTGCAGTTTTCCTCAGAGAGTTGTTGCAGCAGGCAGAGTCAGCGGAGGATATTTTTAGTTTGCTGAAAAAGAACCGAGTTGTACAGTTCCCCCCCACCCTCTCTCGCCTTTTCACAATACATTCACAGAAAAAACGTTTGAATGAAATGGTTCATTGGTTTTAACAGCAGCTTAATGGGAACCCCTAATGACTCAATGAACCCTGCAGGGTGAATCACAACATAGACCTCGGCAGGGGGTTATCGCTGTTCATGTGCTCATTTCAATTTAAAAGTTCATCAAATACAACAAACGAACAACTGTCCATATTCTTAACGTAAATAATATTATATCGCAAGAAATCTTTGCTACCTCGCCATGTTTTAGTGTTGCAGTCACATGCAACTCTTGATGTTAACAAGATGTCCTGTCTTGTAGTAAACACCAATTAATTGTAGAATATGGACAGAAAAACATGGCGCTGTTGTTAGCTTTTTAGAAAGACTGATGAAATCCTTTTACAGACAAACAGCAAACATGCTAATGATGAAGCTTTACTGCACAGCCAGCATTGAACACATTACCATTGATTTAGAGTCATGTTTATATCCATATGATTAATTATTGTCCAACATTCATTGCCCTTAAGGTCTGTATATCTTCATTCTCTTAATTACCAAGCCGAACCTTCCTTCGATTAGCTATCCAGGATCATCAGTCATTTCATGCTAGGCAGTTAGCGTACAGTTAGCATCTACAGTAAGCTGCTGCATGGTTACCGTTGAGTTAACTTCAGAGATTTCCTTGTGTGGGCTCATAGTTTTTGGCCCATGATGTTGCTGCTTCAGGCTGTGATGTTTTTGTATTAAATCTTAGCAGCTGCAAGCTAATTTTTCTAGAATAATTTGTCGAGGCCAGGAAACCTTTTAATACCATAATGAGAAAAGTAACTAACTCTGTCACTGACAAGGCCAATTTTCTTGGTTGCTGTTAATTTGCAATGTAAATTTACATCAATTTACATTGATGTAAGTTGATGTAAGAAGTGGGGTAAAGGTCAGCAGCTTAAATGTAAATGAATACATTTGTGATGTACAAACGATATAGTATTTAATCTTATCTTAAACATTATGTTATTTTTATTCACATCATTTTTTTGTTCTCCACCAGGAACTGCATGAAGCTTCTATCAAAGCACTTGGCATAAGTGACTCTTTAGCTATCACATTTACTCTTTTTAAAGTTCTGGAGTCAATGGCTTTCCTAAAGTCAAGTGTTGCACAATCACTTTCAGGGTGTGGCTTTCAAACTGTAGTGTTAATCAAAGAGAACGAAGGCCCTCGGAGAGAAAACCACTCAGTGCTTCAAGTATCTCAGTTACTGTTTGGCTAATAAAAAGGGTATTTACATGAGAAAAAACATGGGTAAGCTTTATTCAGTGCTTTATTCTCAAATTAAATAGGAGCGGGCTTTAATGATCCCTGTGGGGGAAATCGAGTCACTGTAGCAGAATACTGGAATGAGATGCAGCAAAGACAATAGAATATAAATAAGAATGTCGTTAATGGGGGATTCAGACATAAATATCTTTCAGTACACGTGCATAACAGAAAAGGGAAAATACTTGTTTAGGGGTTTTGGGTTGTTTGGAGGTTTATTTTTGTGGAAACTTCAGATGCAAAAACACTGAAAGAAACATGTGAGTTCTTTTAGCTTTTCACTGAAAAGCTAAAAGAACCCATGCCACTTAAAGGGTACACGGCTGTCTCGGTGTGCGTTTGTCTGTGTGTATATGCATGCATGTGTGCGAATGTAATGTGTGGACAGCTACCCCATAATTTTTCCAGCCTGGACAAATGCCTCATGGTGGAGGACAGGCCGCCCGACATGAGTAATGACCTGCAGACACACACACACACACACACACACAGAGCAGCTTCATTAACAGAAAGCACAACAGACAGAGGAACAGATGATTCTGCCACAGATTTCAATCCCTCCATCTTAGCCAATTAATGAAATAGCTAGAACACACACACACACGCACTGTGATGTACAGACTGAGGGAGACAAAGGGAGACAAAGGCCATAAGCCTGGTTAAGCATTATTAAATTATTCCTCAAATTAAAAGGCTGTACCTGCCCTGTCCTTTTAGAGCTCCCTCTCTCCCTTTTTCTCTCTCTTTCTGTGTATGTGTGTGTGTGTGTGTGTGTGTGTGTGTGTGTAAGATTAAGCTGTTAATTAATTTTATGTCCTTGTATTTAATTACCACGGGCAGTGAAAATGGCGTGTGTGTGAGTGTGTGTGTATTTATTTGAAAGACAACGAGATGATGAGTGTGCTCTGGTGAGCGTCTGTTATGACAGTTTGGAGTGCAAAAATCCCCCATACACACACACACACACACACACACACACACACACACACACACACACACACACACATACATACATGTACATACATACACACACACATATATACATACATACACACACACACACTATATTCTCAGGGCTTTTTTTTTAACCGTTTGACTTGTCATCGTGTGTGTCCATGGCATCATTTTGAAGTACGTAACAACTCAGGTGATACTGGTTACTGTTGTGAGTTAAATTGAAGGATAATGTGTTTTTTTCTCTCTCCTCTAAGTAAACGGAGCAGTTGTTTTTGTTGATGATACACTTTCCACATTGTGTAGCAGTGATACTGATATTGGAATATATTTGTTACAGTTAGCGTAATGATGTGGAGCAGTGTGCAGATCTAGACTTAATAACTCAGCGATAACAGCGAGCAGACCACAGCCTAAAGTTACAGTCTTTAAATTGGAGTTGATTGGATATGCAATCTTTTTTTTGTTGGGGTTTTTTGACACCTTCACTGCAGTGAAGCCCATAAATCTCTATAATTTTTATTTAAGTTCTATACAAAAATCCATCAGAGGCTTTTGGCTGTTTTGTTTTTTTATTTAATTGTGACTCTGCAGCCAGAGTGCATATGGAAAAACTGGGGAAAAAAAGCAATCATACTTAATAATTATCAGTTAAACTTGAAGGCAGGATTTGCTTTAATGCTTGTAAGTTTAAAAAAAAAATAAGAAGAGGAATAATGAGATTCTTCAAATGTTAAGAAACAGGCAGAGGGAGACATAAAGCGGGGGCGAGAATGAGAAACCGGAGAGGCTGAGACGGCTAAAGAGAAGTGGAAGACAAGTGGAGCAGGTGACCTTTGCTTTGTGAATGAGAAAGGAAGGAGTGAAATGTGCGTGATGAAGAGAGAGTAAGGGAGGGAGAAAGATGGAGTTTATAGAGGTGAGAGGGAGGAGAGGGAGGAGGGACGGGCTGCTCAAAGGCATGAAAAGATGGAGAGAATAGAGGGAAGATGGAATTAGAGGGAGAGAGAGCAGTTACACAGCAGGAGAGTCTGAGTGCTCTCCTCCATCAGAGACCGTTGATTAAAATTTCATTGGCTGAGGCTGGAGGTCAGAGGTGATGCAGTGTGTGTGTGCGTGTGTGCATCTGTGTGTGAGCGCTAAAAGCTTAGAGCCTCCCGCCTTCATGCACTCGCTCACTCGCTCGCTCCGGTGCTTTCTCGCTCTCATTGGCTAATTACATTTCTTTGTCTCGTTCTTTGGAGCTCACTGCTTTTTAATTTCCTCTCAGCTGTTCGAGTCATCTCTTTCGATCTGTCTTATGTTAGATTGAACATGGCTGTTTGCGTTACTTTTTGGTCGCTAGTGACTAGTCCAACCTAAGAATTTATAGTATATATATCCCCACAAACAACAACAGTTTAAATACCATAATTTAAACTCTGGCAATATAGAAATGGTAAGATAAGCTATATTTCCAATTTTAAAAAAAGCATATCTGAAATTCTCTTCTAGTGGGGCTGGTGCAAATTTACAACTAAACAATTAAAAACAAAAAAAAAAGACAATAAACATTCACAGCAATCCCTGACTGACTGAGCCATGTTTTTCCACCTTAACCTTCGCCCAGACTTTGATCCGAGCAATTTTCACTCATGTCGCCTTGTTCTTCCTTTGGGTCTCGTCTCTATTAACCTCTTTTGTTGAAGCCTCCTCCTGCTTTTCAAATCAGACCCCACAGGACTGTCTGTTTATCGTGCTG
>VVHJ01024193.1:2340-14440 GCA_015107715.1 Tylochromis polylepis
AATGGTCCCCCCCCCCCCCCCCCCCCCCTACACACACACACACACACACACACAAACATTTTCTTCTAATGGGTAGCGTCAGTGAAATGTGAAGCCTGTGTGCTTTCAGCAGCTCTCTGTACCAGCCTCAAAGGAAGGGTTTGTAAAAGTTCAGAGAACGGGCCCAGAGAGCGTGATAGTGCTCCCTTTGTCTTACCAGCGGTGCAAACCTCTAAATGGCCAAGTGACTTCTCCAAGCCTTTCAGCTTTTCCTCTGTGTACAGTTTAATCCATTTCTAAGTGTTGCAGTTTTGGCTGGAGCACTCTGAGGAAATGAATTCAAAAACTGGAAGTCCTATCACAATAACTGAGAGCCTCTGAGTGGAAGCGTCCGCATTGTCTATATAGCGCTCTGCATGCAGAGGTGCAAGCTGACCATGATGGAATTTTATGTTTTAATAAGACTTTGTTTTAGTTTTGAGGCTTGAGGCTATTCTTCAGTTCTGTTAGTAATATAACCAATCGTAACCCTCCGACTGGACTACTCAATCACCAAAGTAACTGGTCAGAAATATCTAATAACAGAATTTATTTCCTGCATATTAAAAGGTTTGGTTCTCTCCAAAGAGCCATCAATAACAGAAAAACACACACTTCAGTTAACCCTTTATAAGACATGCATTGAAACACTTAGGAATACAAAATTTCTTCCCTCGAGTGTTAAGATTTCAGTTTAGTCATACTAAGTGGTTACTGTTATTATTGCTATTAATATCACTATATTATTGTTACTGCTGCTTCGACTGGTGTAACAAGAGAATTTCTCAAATATGTGATAAAGAAAATGTCTTATTACTGAAGGATAATACAAGGCTTTTTTTTAAAAAAAAAAAAAAGTAACATTGCCCTAAATAAGAGATTAGATGTCCAGATATTTTGGGGACTGCACTCCTGAGAGTCCATACCTTATATTTACCCTAAATATTTAAGGGCCTAGCTAACCCCTCACAACAATAATGGTAGATAAATGTCTAAAAACAGAGCTACCTTCATCCCGTGAAAGATTCCTCTTTTTCCCCAAGGAGACTAATGACAGTTGGGACTGGAAATTTTCTCAGATTCCTGTTACACAGTGTAATTTTTCAGGAATTGACATAGAGTGACCCAGACTTATGTCTCAAGTTTACAAGAGTAGTCATCAGTCAAAGGTCCACTATGAGTCGGGGAAAACCCTGCATCAAGTGTTGTGAAATGCAGATATTCTTAGGTTTTGAAATGCTGCTCTGACAGAAGTTCTGTTGAGTTAGCTTCAAGAATCGTGACGTTTCACTGCGAACTCAAGAACTAAGCAAAAACAAACAGTTAACAACCATCATTAGCTGCCTGTTGTGGGCTTTTTTTTGTTTTTGGGTTTTTTTTTGAAGTTGTCTCTGCTGCTTTTATCACCTCCAGGTGAATATGTTCGCACCCAACATTGACCAGATGCATGTGATAGATCACCTGAAAGGTGCACCTTCTCAGGAAAAGAGGAATGTGTTGGTGGAGAGCGCAAGGCTGGCCCGTGGAAACATCCAGGATCTGTCTAAACTCAGCGTGAAAGAGCACGATGCTGTTATTTTCCCAGGTTTGTGTTCATACGTGTCTCGCTGGTTCAGTCGAAGCTCACTGAAAACAGATGTTGGTGAGGGCCAAGTAAGGTTGAAACTGGTGTCTGTATTCCTGGCTTCTGTACATCCAGATGTTAATCTCACCTCTTCCTCGTTTTTGGTGTTTTACAGGTGGTTTTGGAGCTGCGAAGAATCTCTGTACGTGGGCAGTGCAGGGCAAGGACTGCTCTGTAAATGACGAGGTCAAGGCTGCTCTGCAGGCGTTCCACAGCGAAGGCAAACCCATCGGCCTCTGCTGCATCTCACCTGTGCTGGCTGCCAAAGTGATCCCCGGGTGCGAGGTCACCGTCGGCATCGAAAA
The DNA here is from genome assembly GCA_015107715.1 of Tylochromis polylepis. Lineage (NCBI taxonomy): Eukaryota > Metazoa > Chordata > Actinopteri > Cichliformes > Cichlidae > Tylochromis > Tylochromis polylepis. Next base: position 4,288 of record VVHJ01024193.1, read on the forward strand.
GGATGACAAGTGAGAAATACAACACGGACTTCCTTGTTCATGTTCTAAGTCTGGACTTTTAAATGTTGCAATTGTCGTGTGCAAATAGTTGTTTCCAGGGACTACCACATGCTGGGCGTGGGCTTGTTTACAGCCAGTCTGCTTGTCCTGTTGCACAATTTAATCCTGTTTCCATGACAAATGAATTTGATTACAGTGTTAGATTTAAAAAAAAAAAAAAGGACTTAGGAGAGGATCAGTCTTTGCCAGCGTGGTACCTGACTGACACTTGGACCAGTTGATCTGTTGACAGACGTCAAAGCCAGCAATCAACTGAGACCATGATTTTGTTTACAGGCAAAATAATATTATGAAATTATTAGAAAATAAACGGAGTAGAAGAAAACATGTACCATGTAAACATTTAGCCGGGCTGATTTCTTCTTGCACATGAAGTGTGCTTTAACATAAATGTGGCTGATACCGGTAACCAATGTGCGTTTCAGTAGTCATCTGATTTGGATGCTAGTTATTTTTCCACTTCGTGCTGGCTAAACAAAGGTCTTTCTTACAAAATATTGACTGTTTTTGAGTGATTTTAGCTCTTCAACACTGTCTTTGCACATTTAAACAGGGCAGAATCTCAACTTTTGACATGAGTAAATCAGATGATTCTCTTTAACCTTAGAGATGGCTGTGTGGGAATATCCATGTAAATAAGCAGTTTCAGAAACACTCAGACCAGCCTGTGTGGCACCAACAACTACATTCAAAGTCACTTAACTCAACTTTCTTCCCCGCTCTGATGTTCAGTTTGAATTTGACCAGGTAGTCTTGACCATGTCTACATGCCTAAATGTTGCTGCAATGTGACTGGCAGATTAAATATCAGATAGTTAATGAGTGACACCCACTACTGCACTGTGCAGGATGCTAAATATTAGGTTGACAGGACAATCATTGGTGTGTTTGTGTAAATAGGAAGCAAAAACTGTTAGGCTCTTTCTCTGTTAAGGTGGAAAGGCCCTATGTAACTAATTTATCACGCTTTCAAAGAACCCACAGGCTTCCATGTGTTGACTCATCAGCATAATTGATGCATCTCCAAAGCTTACAAATATAAATTCCCAGTTGTTAAAAGAAAAACCCTGAATGTTCCTAAGATGTCTGCAGAAACCAGCTTTGAGCTGCAAAACATTAAGTAGTGCCTCTTCTCCCCCCCCACCCCCAGGTATCCAGACACCGCTGACACTGCAGCGGCCATCAACCAGCTGGGCTGCAAGCACGTGAGCAAGAGCGTCGGCGAGAGCCACGTGGACGAAAAGAACAAGCTGGTCACCACCTGTGCCTTTATGTGCAACGCGCCAATCCACGAGATATTTGACGGAATCGGATCGATGGTGCAGGGCGTCCTGAAACTCGCCTGAGTGTAATCAGTGGAAGGTCGAAACAAGGAAAAGACTGGTGCAAGCTGTGCGGTAGATGTCTGCTGAGCTGGTTGCAGAATGGTGTTGAAGTGATTAAAAGCACTTAACGATAATCTAGAGTAGCAGAAGTGAGCTCCTTGTGAGCTGACTTTTTGAGTTCGCGTATCAGTTGTACTACTGCTGTAGTGGCTCTGTCCCACATCTGTCAGATTTTAGAGAATCAGCTGCAGGTGAGGATAATGTTCTCAGAAATAAATAAATAAATGAATACAATGAAAAAAGTTCACTTTATTTCTGACCACAGAAGAGAAAAAAAATATGTATAACATATTTACATGATTATTATTTAATTCTTACTTTCTTAAAAAGATTACAAAGCTTCATATAAAGATACGAGGGTGTAATTACAAAATCCTCATTCTGTCAAGGTGCTTTCGATTACTTGTCATTCTCAGATATGAACCCAATAATGAGCACTCTGCCACCCTGTCAATATTTCCTATTACATCAATGACCCCTTCCACTCCCTCTGTGCACAGCACAGAAGAAGCATTCACACTGAACTTCTCCACCAAGTGCTCCAGACTCAGCGGCTTCCTCCAGTGGCCATAGAAGGTGTCACATCTGGCTGTGTAGCTTGGCCCCTGGTGCGTTTCTATCTCGACCTCGCAGTACATCTTGTCAAAGCTGGGCAGGTTATCTTCCGGCGTCTCCACGCTGACTTTGCCCAGGAGCTCCTTCAGAGCGGACCGGCCGATATGAGCGTCGCCGAAAGACGCCACGGTCACCTCGTTATCCAGCAGTGCGGTGCAGGCGTTGAACTGGAACGAGTGCCTGGCTTGGTGCTCTGTGGCAGGTAACGGACAGTTAACATACTTGGATGGGGGCACCCGGAGTGTGACATGCCGGATCTGGCTGAGGTCAAATTTGCCGACTGCGTTTTGGAGCTTTTCCCGGGCTGCCAGAGCTGCATCAACAACCCAGTGCATCCCGAGGTGAGCGGGGATGCGCTTGAATGCCACATCCTGATCTTCCAGAATCCATTTATATGCTCTCAAAGCAGAATCCGCCATAACAGAGGGACTGTAGTCTTTGTAGTAAACCCCAAGCCCCCTGTCCAAATCCAGTATGGCTGGATTTCCCTTCAGTCCTATCTGGGCCAGCCGAGCAGCCTCTAGGCCTCTCCGAGCAGCGTTTCCAATGTGGAGAGGTTTGGTCTGTGTGGCAGCGTTGGCTAAAGGCGCCCCGGCGGAGGAGGCTGCTATAGCAAGAGCATGACTGCACTGTTCAGGGGACAGACCGAGGAGCTTAGCTGAGGCTGCAGCACTGCCCATCACTCCAACAACACTGGGAGGGTGGAATCTGAGAAGCAAAACAATAAGATTTACGCGAACGTGGTATAGTGCTTCTGATTTACTGAAATCACTGCTTCATTAATCAAACAGTTCACATTTATTTTAATCATCAGTTTAGTCATTTTTAAAGGTTTTTGAAATGAGGCTGATTTCTTTTTCTCCTTAAAGGGTATTTTCATGTGAGCACAAACCAGAACCCAGTCGCCACATCCACCTCTAAAACCAAAAATGAAACCAAAACTGTTTTCATGGCTTGACAGCACTATGTACTGGTGAATCAAATGCTCTAGTCTTTCTAATCTAAATGAGCTGGACAATAAATTTATTCCAGAGCTGAAAATACTTCCAAAATTGATACCTTTCAGGGATGTTGTAGGCTTCTTTGGAGAACCTCATCAGTCTGCCCTGAACCTCAATGCCAACATTGAAGGCTAGCAGGAGATCTAGACCAGAGGGTTGGCTGGGCAGTGTCTCTGCCAGGGCCAGCAGTGCAGGTAGGACAGCGCCCGAGGGATGAGTCGCAGGGTGCCAAGTGTCGTCAAAGTCCATGGAGTGAACCTGATAGACAGTCAGACAAAGACGTGATCAGGGATCGAAGCAGAGCTGGATCATAATTCCCGTTTTCTGTATATTTTTGCTTTTGTGGAAATCCAAACTTACTGCAATGCCATTAACAAATGCAGCATAATGAGGAGGCAGAATTATGTCCGATTTACCCCAAACGCTGCTCCTTTCCCGCGATGTGAACAACTGCAGGCACGTTAATATGAGTATAAGTGACAGCTCCATCTTGGAAAATATCAAAATAACTAACAGCAGAAAGGAGATTATAATCACAAACTGGCCTATTAAAGAGGTACAGGACTTGACTGGATAATCAGTCATCAACATGTCATGGAAAATGACTTAATAATTTGTCAAGATTGCAATCAGGGAACAAATGAAGTTAGCAGAACCGATCATTTGTAAAGGAAATCCACCAATGAGCAGATGAGTATGTTAATTTGCACAAACTGCACAAACAACCTCTGATGAGCCCATATGAAGATTTTTATGTGATAACTGACAATAGATACAGAGTACTCCTCTATTACTAGTCACTATGTAGAATTTAATAAGCATCTTCTACATCTACCTACATCATAAGCAAATATTTGTCAGCAGTTGTTTTTGTAGTTGTAGCGTAAATGCAGTTCACTGTACCTGACTGTACTTCAGAGCCTTATTGAAGACAGCTGTTCTGGTTCCTAATAGTCCAACACCGAGGGTGTCCAGCATCATCCTTTTGCTCCTGTTAATCACACCATCTGTCAGCTGAGAGGTGTTGAGGGCATGGATCGCAGCTCCAAAGCTCTCTGTGATACCCTGAAAAACATTACACGGGGGTAGTCAGTTCAAATCATGCAGACTTCTCCAGAGATGGTGCAGTTTATTGTGGCTATATTCAGGTTAAGATGGTAAGCTATACTGCAGGTCATGAAAGCCAAAAATACTCTCCAAAAGGTGCCTTTATTAAAGCTCATACAGCCAAATGACAACCAACAGTACCTTGCGAAGCATTGTTTAGTCCTGACAAGCTCTTCAAGTGACTAAACATCCAAGCATAACAGGCTTTTATACATTATTACTCTGTCTGAGGGCTGGACTGTCAAATTTCCAAAGTGGCTAAAAACCCACTAGGATGAGAAGTGGGAACTTTCACAATGACTGAATGTTGTCTTTTCATTTATGCTGGTTCTCAGTGCACTGGGAAGTCTGCACAATCTGCACAGCACAAAATCTTGTGACAGCTGATTTTGAAATTAAGAATACATTAAATCTGTTTTAGTAGGCACACATAACTCCATCACATGACTGAAAATAAAATGTTGCCCCTAAAACTGTAAGACTGCTGAACTCGATCCCACAGTAACTATATGCGCTATTCATATGCAATTTTCTTTTGTCCAATTCAGTCTCCTACTCCTCCGGACACACCCCCTTATGTACATTTTATAACTCATAATGTAAATAACTCATGTAAGTGATCTACTGCTCAGACTCATATTATCAGCCCTCACATACATACATTACATATACATACACATAGCCTCATGTTCAGTCCAAACGTGCGATACTCTTATTCTTGTGTCCAACCTTACATCTGTACATATATATATATATGTATGTATGTGTGTGTGTGTGTGTGTGTATAAGCAGATATACTGTATTTGTAAGTATGTAGTTGTGCATATACATACACTAATTAAACTTTATATTTTTTAATACATATATTTATGTCAGTGTATTTATTTCACTTTTGTAGGAGTATTGCCTTAATTTTGTTATGCTTGCATAATGACAATAAAGAGTCTTGAATCTAAAAACTTGGCATTTTGTTGACCCTTCTTTGTCTGTAAGAGCAGCTTTGCAAAAGCAGCAGAGAGCCTTAACTTTGGAAAAGTGCCGTCTTTCGTAATATCGTTCTTCACGAGGTGGCCAGTAATGGAAATTCATTGATGTGCAAGGGGGAAGTTTATGAATGCAGAAATGAAATCACGTGATAAAGAGTTTTTCATTTTCAGCCGCTGGTTATTAAACCAAAACCTGTGGCTTAAGTTTTGTTGTTACATGAGGGAACATACCAGTCATTCACAACTGCAAACCCAAAATCTCCAACCAGTCCAGTTTGCATATAAACACAGGCTAATTATTAATTATTACTGATTATTATTTGCTTTCCAGGTAAAATCTGATGGTAAACCAAAGTCTTTGAAGAGGTGAAAGTGAAAAAATTTCATCCATTTCCTGTTAAAAATGAGGAAAATGTGGTTGTGTTTCTCTTAAAAAAAAAAAAAAACCCAAAGAATTTACATGAAAAGGCTTAATTATGTAATTCCATGATGTGCTTCCTTTCCGGCTGTTCTTATTGTATTATACAGAGTATGCTGAAAACACTATACAACATTTTGCTCAGACTTGTGTAATTACATCCAAGATAAAGTCAAATAAAACTTTCTACCTAACTAAATTAAAAAAAAAAAATGATACTGTGGTCTTAAAAACTGCAGTAACATAAAAATCTATAAGAACAAGGCTTTGGTGCATCACACTCCCTGAGACTGGAGGTCCACATGACTGTGACTCTAATGCTTTCACAAAATGGTGTAACTTTGAAACTTCCTAAGTGTCACACATGGCCAAAATATCCTACAACACACACAAGAAAACCACCATCACCCATATGTTAAAAAGAAACCAAAGCACATATTGCGCTGAATGATTATTAAATGTGTTTCTGACATATATTTGCTTGTAAGTGACTTAATGAGAACTTTTGTTTGTAGACAGAAAGCCAGTCCTTTCATTACTATAGTTTAAGTTTAAGATTTGTAATAAGTTAGTGGTTATATCAATGTTTTATGCAGCTTTCTTGTGTGCCACATTATGTGATGTGACTGATTTCTTACGTATATTTCAAGACTTTTAGACACTACTTCCTCTATTGTAGCTTAAATGTTTTGTATAGTGTTTGCAGGCCCCTGCGCATGATTGATGCCTGGATTTGTGTTCACTGACTGCTCCGCCTTCATGTAATTCTTGGGAACTGTGTAAGCAGCTTGCCATGTCTGATTCTCCAAAGAGGTTGAAAATTGAATGTGCCTTGTGTTGTTTTATGTCTGTCCCTGGAGACTGGCTCAGGTTTAGTATAACATACACATCTCCTGCGCAACACTAAACTGGTTCTCTGTCTAGATTACACTAGAATTATAGCTATCACTCCCTTTGTTTGGTTTTTTCATTTTTGTTTGGTTAGAAAGTATAGTTAGGTAGCACAGGTTTGATTTTAGTCTTTTAAAAAGGAATAGTTTTGCTCAATTAATAAATTATACCCATCAAAACATTTTATCTGTGACTCAACCCTCCCCACCTGGATCATTCATGTTACGTTCTTTCCCTCCCTGCTTGGGCTGCTTGGGTCATAGCACCACTTTAGAAGGCTATTGTTTGTGCAAGAATAAAGTATGAAGTGGGATAGTAATAGACCTGCAGTGAAGAAATATGATGCAGTGCTGAAAACACTGCTTAAGCACTGCTTTTTGAAAGGACAAATTATAGTAATTCTTGTCTTCTTTAAATGGCTGTTAGAGAGCTCTCTCTCTCTCTGTGTGTGTGTGTGTGTGTGTGCAAGTTACTAATTAGTATTTAGAATTAGGTTAGGACGGTTAGAGCTAAAAATGTAAAAACAATGATACAGTTTTTGTAATTTTGCTTCTGTACAGCACCACAGTGGATTTTAAATCCAGCAGTGAGCATACAGTGCAAACTTTCAGCTTTAATTAAAGCGGTGAAATAAAAGGATTGTATTAACTGTTTAGGAATTACAGCCAATTTTTATACTTAGATCCCCATTTTCAAAGGTTCAAAAGTGACTGGACATTTGACTAATAAACATTTCTCTTTTTTGTCCACAACAAATTAAGCAGATATAAGATGTGGTGCTAATTTCACGTGTTGAACGTTTTTTGGGAATATTGGAACGCTCGGTGTGGCGTCAATACAACTAAAGGAGGCCATTCTTAGGCTGAAAAATCAAAATAAACCAGTCAGAGAGATAGAGAAAAAGGAAACACTTTAGGAAAGGCTAAATCAAATATCTGCTTCATTATTTTTTTAAAAAGGAAGGGACTAGTGAGCTCAGAAACATGAAAAGGAGAGAATTCTTTCCCCGGTTAAGAAAAACAACTTCAAAACATTTGGCCAAGTCAAGAACACTCTTGTGGAGATAGGTTGTAGATTTCATGTAGGGATTGACTGCAAAAGATTTTCATCCAAGTGTTAAAACGAAGTTCCTTACATGTACAATTATGCTAGCTTGCCCAATTAATTTAGAGCCTCTGAAAATGAGGGACTGTGTATAAAAATGTCCATAATTTGTAAACGCTTAATGCAAAACTTTTGTGAAACCTCTTGAATTAAAGCTGAAAGTGTACACTTCAATTATATCTTGATTGTTAGATTTAAAATCCACTGTGATGATGTACAGAGGCAAAACTCCAAAATCTTATGGCCTTAACTGTAATTAATGTGCGAGCATGCGCTGAATGCTGGCTGCATTTCGATTAGAAATGCAATGGGTGTCACTATTTCCACATTTTCCAAACATCTCTTTAAGGTAATAACTTGGACCAGTTGCATAGTCTCTGGTTTGTGTCTCATCCTACTGGATTTGCATTCATTTGGATTGCAGAAAAACACCCAAACATGCTGTAATTTATTTAAAAAAACAGAATCAATAGAGGATTTATCACATCGATATTTATGCTACAAGGTCAGGAGGAAGGTGACGTTTCTGGAGGACACATAGATTCTCTCTCTCTGTGTGTGTGGATGAGGGGGGAGAGTAACACTGGCACTCTTCACAGGACAGCCATTCAACGGTTAAATGTTAATTCAGCAGTCACCTCCCGGTACGCACGCACGCAGTAAGCTCAAGCTTCATAAACGAGCTGCTGCCGCTCTGTGTCTCAGTGTTTCCACTGATTCCACATCAGTGAAGCGGCTCAGAGAAGATGGCACTGGCCGACACAGAGCGCGGAGTGTCCAGCTGCGGGGATTCGGGCGCCCCGTTTTCCGAGATCATCGAGCTGAATGTCGGCGGACAGGTTTATGTTACTAGACACAAAACTCTGATCGCCGTCCCAGACTCACTCTTGTGGAACATGTTCAGCAAGAAGTCACCCAAGGAATTGGCGAGAGACAGCAAAGGGCGCTTCTTCTTGGACAGGGATGGGTTCTTGTTCCGCTACATCCTCGATTATCTCCGAGACCTCAACTTGGTCCTCCCGGACTACTTCCCCGAGAAAAGTCGGCTGCAGAGGGAGGCTGACTTTTTCCAGCTGCGGGACCTCGCAAAACGCCTCAGCCCCCGGGTGAGTAAAGAGAATTCAATCAGTGAGGAGATCAGCCAGAGCGACACAGAAGACGGCGCGCAGCAGTGCGGCTCCTCCGGTGGCTTGGAGACTTTACGCGCCATGTCTGTCAGCGGGGCCATGCGCTCCCCCTCTCTGGACTCCAGAAAGTCCGGCTACATCACGATAGGATACCGCGGCTCGTACACTATTGGCAGAGACATCCAAACCGATGCCAAGTTCAGGAGAGTGGCGCGCATCACAGTTTGCGGTAAGACCTCTCTGGCCAAAGAAGTGTTTGGGGACACGCTGAATGAGAGCAGAGACCCGGACAGGCCCCCTGAGAGATACACATCCCGGTACTATCTCAAGTATAATTTTCTAGAGCAGGCATTTGACAAGCTGACAGAAGCGGGCTTCCACATGGTGGCCTGCAGCTCCACAGGCACATGTGCCTACACCAGCAACGATCCCAATGAGGACAAAATTTGGACAAGCTACACTGAATACGTTTTCTGTCGGGAATAACCAACACCATACGCGTCCCTGTAAATATGCCAACATTTCACACCACAGTGGAATGTCTTCGAAGAGCAGTGCATTTGCTGTGCTGAATGGTGATTTTTGTTAAGGAGTGACTGCAACATAGTGCTCCATTATTTCCAGAAATTAGACACAAAATGCCCCCCCCCCAAAAGAAAAAAAAAAAAGATTTTACACACAAGATTTTGTCAAGATGGCTTGAAAAGATGATGCCGTTTGGAGGTTCAAAGTGACCAAAACTCAAAGCACTGCAAACATCATCTCCATCTCATAGAACTGCATGTCAATGTTTCAGTCATGTCTGACTCAGTGCTGTGTGAATTGAGTGGCATCCAGGAACAGACCAGCAGCAATTAGTATTCAGTGTCATTGTGACTTCTAGGCTTGCTCAAGCACTTGTTTGGTCAAATTTTGTATTATCTAATAGGCTGTTATAGCAGTTCTATCACTGACACGATTGTAAGTGTATGTGAAATGTTGGTAGAGTTGTATTTGTTATAAACTTGCTCATTACAAATAAAGTCTTCTAAGTCTGTTATTCTCAGCCGTTTGCCAGTCATCCTACCTTCCTTTTAACATCTGCATAAAGAGTACAGAACAACAAAAATACTGGCATTCGCCTCTCTCCAACCTTTTAAACCTTCCTCAGTGGGGGAATCAAAGAGTCAGCCTCAAAGAGAGATGCCCTACACAGAAATCTCACCCCGTCGTGGCAGTGGAGCCGCTAGCTCGACAAAATTTGTCACACAGTTTTAACCCAGAAGTGACGTGTTACAGAGTAGTGTCGCTTGTCATTGCACTCACGCCTCACTTACAAAATCCTGACTCTGAACTTTCCTTGCCTCCCACTTATTGTATCACGCTTGCAAACTGCCCTTACAAGGTGCTATATGCTTCCCAGTAACCTTTGCCCTGTTATCAAAAAAAAAAAAAAAAAACCCCACAAAAAAAGCAAACA
>VVHJ01024201.1:5193-16468 GCA_015107715.1 Tylochromis polylepis
AGCGTTTTTCCCCCCCCCCCCCCCCCAAAAAAAAAAACAAACAAACAAACAAACAAAAAAAAACAACTAAAAACTAAAAGACCAATGGAATTTTAGCTTTAAGCTCAGGTTTAGCTTTGACTTGCTCTAGACTGCTTTCAAAGTTGTGATTTTATGCGTCATTAAAAATAAGTGGCTTAATTCCAATGTGGAAAAACACTGAGCTGAAATCTGCACATCCTCTTTGGCTTCAGTTCATTATTTAGTCTGTTCAGCATTCAGTGCCTATTAGATTCATTTAACCAGCTTTCCTCTGATTAGCTGCCCCTCATAAACACGAGGTTTGAACAGCAGGTGGGTGGAGCTTCTGTGTTTATAGCCATGTCATGCCAGGAGTAGGGGGAAAAAAAAACTAGCAAACTGAGCATTTAGAGCAGTCTGAAACCTTGTACTGATGACTTGTACCTAACTCTGAGCACATTATTTAAGCGGGTACTTAAGCTTCCCAGTTTAAATGTTTGTTAGACCTGGAAAAGGAGAAGCTTAATTTTTTAGGAAGTTTTCTGCAGGGAGTGGAAGTACAGTTGGCCTTAAGCTAAAGTCTTCCTGTCTTCATTTATACTAAGGCAACGTTGGTACAAATGATGGTACGACATCGTCTGATGTACAAGTTGGATAAAACTAATTGGAGGAAGTGGCAACTGTGAGTAACAAATGAAGTAGGACTTGCTGGTCTGAGGTTTATCCTACAGCGAGACAATGTGAGCTGCAAGTTTAGGAGAAAACGGTCAACACATGTTACAGAAGACTGAAACCCCTTTTTGGTTTGGGATGAATTGGAGAGAAGTTTAAGAGCAAACCAAGTACAGCACATTTGTGTTAGGTTGTGCAACCCTGTTGGGACAAAGTTTCCAAACGGTGTTTTATTTGTTATTTCCTGCTGCCCAGGAGCCGAGAGTTTGTAACTTTTATAAGACTTACAAATGCATTCGTTCACTCAAAGTGGAGCAAATAAATCCATCTCTAATATTGATGGATGGATTTATCCTTTTTGTGTTCCAGCCTTTTTATCTGTTTGATGTTTGCCATAAAAGACTAACAAACAAGGCGGCATACTTAAGTCCATATCCCACATGAGATCCAAACCAAATTGGATTAAAAGAAAAAGGTGACCAAAATAAAAAAACAGCCACTTTTGAGGACGTGTAGTTTGTAATGTGAGATTTTGTGTATTAGCATTTTAGCATGTAGAAACTTTTGGTCGTGGGTAGTAGAGTTGTCTTTGTCGTGATACAAACTTAAGTACGCACAGCTTTAGGTCTCATTGAATTTCCTTTAATTTGATCCCATCACTCCGTTCTCTTCCAAAAATGTGTGACTGGAATATCTTGTCATTGTTTAACTCGGCCGGTGTTTCATCTGCTGGCAGTAAACAGTTATGGTGTGTTAATCTGACACGTCTATTCACTGTCTCAGAGTTCTCAGAGGATTTTATTTCTCATTACTTTGTGCAATACAGCCAACCAGTGACAACAAAACTTATCGTCTTCTTTCTGCACAAACATTACAATTACATGCATTTTGTGACGTATCACAAACTGGATGAGCTGCTTATGTCACTGACACTCTGGTTGCTAGATAGCACCTGAAGTGCATTATAAACCCATACTAGTGACAGAGAAAGGAGACTTAACCAAAGGGAACTGTTTTGGATTTTTAAATATAAGGCCACTAAATATCCTTGCTTCAATAATGTAGGTTTATTTATTTATTTTTATTTATCTTGATGTTTGAAATGTATTCCTGCTCTTTGTAATTGGTGGCAGTGGTTGTTGCTCATGGAGCTCTAAACTTTTCTTTTTTAAATTTGACAAATTTTGTGGGGCAAAATGATGACGTTTTCTGATCTTTATATGTTGACACCCTTTCCTACACCTAGAAAAGAGACTATGTTTCCATGAAGTCCGAGTCCCTCATGAAAGCTTTGGTGCCAAAACATGTTGGATTTCTTTGGAGTTCGATATCTGTTTTTAACTCTTTACGCTTTAAAAGCTTATAGAACAAAATGACTGGGTTTGCACAAGAAGTTAGTGAGGGTGATCTCTGCCTTGGAAAGACCAAACATGTATTCTAATGGACATCAAACCACATGTTTATTGATTATATATACTGAGGGGTGATAAAGTTTCATTGCAGGTTCATCGACCTAAGGAGTGCAATTTAAATCACTCGAATGTTTTTATAATTATCACTGACTTAAAGTGCTTCTCGCCTGTCCTCATCTTCAGGTACGGGCGAGGTCGTCGCCATCATGATCCCGGAGCCAAAAGGCCGCGAGATCGTATCGCTGTTGGAGCGAAACGTGACGGTCACCATGACGATCACCATCGGGACGAGGAACCTGCAGAAGTACGTGAGCAGGACGTCGGTGGTGTTCGTGTCGATCTCCTTCATCGTGCTGATGATCATCTCCCTCGCCTGGCTCGTCTTCTACTACATCCAGAGGTTCAGATACGCCAACGCGCGAGACAGGAACCAGGTACGAACATCTGCTGCTGTTCTGCTTAGTTTATGAAGACCGAAGGAAGAGGTTCTAGTTATATGATGCACAGTTCAGAAGAATTGGTTTCTTTTACAGGATAATGAGTAAATAATTACATTTCTATCACTTTTGTCAGTTGGAGCAGCATTTTTTTTTTTTCTTGCAGTCCTTTGAATATGTGCCGTCATTAATGTAGTTCATCTCTGCCGAATAACAAAAAACAAAGTATAGCCCATTATTTGAAGGGATTCTGTTTTCAGCTTGTAAAACATGAATCACATTTTACAAGCTCAAATAAAGTAAAGACTCACTGTGTCTCTCCAGCGGCGTCTTGGTGACGCGGCGAAGAAGGCCATCAGTAAGCTGCAGCTTCGCACCATCAGGAAGGGCGACCAGGAGACCGAGCCCGACTTTGACAACTGTGCCGTCTGCATCGAGGGCTACAAGGCCAACGACGTGGTCCGCATCCTGCCCTGCAGGTAACCACAGGCTCAGAAACGCCTCACTCAAATGTGGAAGTAAGGACTGAAAAGATGGAGATCGGCTGCAGCTGTCGCAGGTTATGAGCTCAGTGTTAGATTCTGTGCAGGGAAGTGACTCGGGGCTGACACGACAGTTTTACTCTGACTGTTAGACGAGGATGGTGTGTTTGTGTTCCTGAAAACGGCTGACTTTAAACGCTTTATTTGCTGGTGGGATGTGCTGCCTATAAGAATATGCCGTGTTTTTATTAGCAGAATTATATTTTGATGTGAATGATCTAGATCTGTTAAATAATTACTAAGTAATTACTTAGTGCTTTGAAACAAATGTGGCGCTGCAGGTGTCAGTGCGAGGAAGAGGAGGACAAAGATTAGAAGATGTTTAATTGTCATGGGAACTAAATAAGACAGCTGTCGTTAACTTGTTCTCACTTCAGTTGGGCTGTTTCTGCAAAGCAAACTGGGCGTGGATGGGAGCAGCTGAAACGAGGCCTTTCTTCATGTTTAAGCTTGTTGTTCGGTGGTTTGATAACTTACTGGTTTGTGCTGCGGGTGCTGTCGACTACAGATAAACATGCTGGTTCCACCTTTGGTCACTGCCTCAGTGTTTCCTGCTTGTTGTGTGTCAGACAAAGACAGGCTGCAGTCCCACCAGAAACTGTGACCGCATCTGTCTTTGTTATGATATCAACCTTTTTTCTTGACAACAGCAGCGCCCGCTGGGGCTAAACTTTAGCCCTCAGTCACACAGGCCGGTTAGCAACCATCTGGCAACCTCCGGTCACAAGAGGAAAGAGTGATTGATGGTGATACTCAGATGAAATCAGCTGCACCAAAACTCTGCTTGTGAATGCTTTAATCACAAGTCGTGTGTAGTGTGCTTGTCTACAAACACGCGGCATTTCACTCTTTGAGCTGTAATGAAACTTGAAAAACTTGGACTTCAAAGTAAAAGTTGTGCCTTACTGCTAAAACCAACAGTTTTTAAAAGGGTCAGTTTTTACTTTGAAGGCCAATGGCATCTTTTCCCTTTTTGCATTGCACTTCCCACAGTTTCACTATCACTCGATGAGTAGCTGCTCGATGTTTGCAGCCAAATCAGGAACTGCAACAGTTGGCTGGTACCCGACGTGCAGTTTCAAGAAGGTTTTCAGCACAGCACTGTGTACCTCTCAACCAATTTCAAGCTAGCATCTACTAAGAACCACTAGAAAACACTTGACAACTTGTTGCTGGACACACTTTTCTCTAGTGAGCAGCGCTTGTCAGAGTTTCACTACCCATCCTGTTGGGATTTGACCGTGATTGGGAGCGAGCACTTGCAACCTGTGGGGAATACACATTTTTCCCTAGCAACCGGTGGCCACCAGATGACTGCTAATTGGTCTGTAGGCCTGTGTGACTCGGACCTCACACATGTACTGCTAAATGCATTTTGCAGTCCTTGCACAAATAAGAATACCCGTTTTGTTCTGAGGTCACTATGAGCAGTCTCTTAATCTACAGTAGCCTCATGTCATTGATTTTAATGTGAAAATACTTTATTATATTTATTTTTTTAAATTATTGCAGGTTCAGCCTCTTTCAGGTGCTTCACAAGTAAAGTTGTGCTCGACTCTGACTGATGGAAACCCCGTCACTGACTCAGGTGGACTTTAAGCTGGCCAATTAAATTGCCCAACGTACTTTTTCCACTGACCATCAGGCCGTCGTCCGTGCTGACCCCTGGTACATTACCTTCTGCTGGTAGTAGGATTTTGCATCTTCCTTTGGGAAAACAAGGGAGAGCTGAAACAAGAACGAGAAACATCCAAATATTTAAAAACTGTGATCATCCTTGGTTGAAATGCAGCTTCTGGTAGAGACATGACAGTCACCGGTAAACTCTGTTCAAATACCAGCCAGAAAACGCCCCGTTTACTGTTTATTGTTCAGCCCTGCTCGAAACTTGTTGAACGGAAGGCGTGATCGTTGCAGGCAGAGTGGACCTTTTATTAAATTGTTGCCCGTCTTGTTTTCATGTGATCACAAAACCACTTTGTGCCGATGGAAGCTGCTGAGTTCAGCTCAGGGCAGATTGTTTTCTTGTGATCAGAGGAAATGTATTTTTGGTTACGACTACAATGACTGTTTGTTTTGACCCCACAACACTCTGGCTGTGCGGCGCGCTATACGAGATTACGAACCAAGTTTCATGGGATAAAAAGCATGTTTGCGCAGATTCTTGTGTGCTGGCGCTAAGTGAAAGCAGCTGTGATGTTTGTCCTTCCCCACAGCATTTTTCTAATGTTTTCAGATCCACAGCAGAACGACTGATTTCACCAGATTTAATTTTTTTTCTTCTTTGCAGACATTTGTTTCATAAGAGCTGCGTGGATCCGTGGCTGCTGGACCACCGCACATGTCCCATGTGCAAGATGAACATCCTGAAAGCTCTGGGCATCGCTGTGAGTGTGAAACCGGATTTTGTATTTCCTTGAGCGAGCACAGAGCAGGATATGCAGCCCTGAAAGGAAGTGATTTACTAGTTTAGAGCTGCACAGTAAAGTTCGGACGTGATTATAGCTGGTTAAATAACAAGTGATGATAATATCCTTCCTGGATCTTTTCATAATCCATCGCAGCCCTCCAAGTCATGCATCCTCTGATCTGCAATGGCACCTGAAGCTAAGACACGGGTGTCAAACATAGGGCTCGGGGGACAGAACGAAGGCCACAGTCCTACCCACTTTTCAGAGTGTGAAAACTGTAAAGAAGGGAGTGAACTTCTTAGTGAGTTTTGTCCTTAAGAAGGGATCACGTCACAAAAGTCCAAACTGTTAATTTAATCTGAGCCAGACGTCTGAATCATTCTCACCAGAATGTGAGGTGTTTTCCATGAAAGTGTTCATCATCAGTTTTGGAAATGCATAATTCGTTAAATGAATGTTTTCTGAGTCTGTTTAAACTTTCTCACTTCCAAAGAAAGACGAACGACTTGCAGTTCTTCGAGACACTCCTCAGATAATGTCCACTTTAGTCCAGAAGTTGGGGAAACTGCTGAAGCCGCAAGAAACACTTGCAAAACAGAAAGTGTTCCTTTTTCAAAAACTGAAGGGAGAAAAAATACAAACTTGTACTCGATGACTGCGATTTAAATGGTCCTTTACAAGCTTTACTAGAATAATTTCTTTTAAGATAGTGTTACTTTAACACTTTACCCTTTGATAGCCTCCTCGGAGTAACCCTTGAAACTCTTCTCTGAACCGAGCGGTTTGTTATATTTCAGGTCTGCTTACAGAACAGCATGACCGGGTTTGCCTCAGAGGTTAGTGTGGGCGGTCTCTGCCTATGGAGCTACCCACAGAGAAACCCAGAGCCTGTTCTAATGGTCATCAAACCATGTCTTTATTGAGATATTGTGAGGTGTCAAAGGTCATCATTAAGGGAAAAAGAGGTCATCATCAAAGAGAGGAAGAGACTAACTGCAAATAACAGGGCCACACTCTTTAAATATACTGGAGTAGCTTTAAAATGATTCACTATTCCAATAATCGTCGTTTACCTTATACTGGGCTCATGTTGTTAACTATTATTTGTGTACTAGTTTATTGTATTTTCTAACTATTATTGAAGTGTATTTCTCAAAGTAAAGAAGCTTTCATCCAGCACTGCAACAACAGACAAGCACACAGTAAAAGTACACACGAACATCTCAGAATATTTGTCTGACAGTTTGTTGCTGGCAAACTGTTTAAAAACATACCATCGCCAGATGTTGGACTGGCCATTAAAACGATGAATAAAAAAGATTAGAAACCTAGTAGAACATTTTAAATAGAGACAGTTACAACACAATGTCATTGGTACTAGAAGTGTTTACATTACTACAGTAGACATCTGCTTTGTATTGCATTTAACATTTAAGTTGAATTAGTTCAGGGATTAAAAGTTGCTTTTATCATTTTCCAGGATTAAAAAAAAATTAAAAAACTTCTGTATTGGTATCAAAACTTAGTCAACCATTAAAAAAGCAGCTGTAATCTGTGACCCTCACTGTTCAGAGCTAAAACGTTTTTATGCTTTGAAGTAGAGGTTAGCTTGTGTCTCAGAACAAAGATGTGAAGTTTTGACATAGATTAGAAGGTTTAGTATTTGTCACATACATAGTCATACAAATACAACATGCAGTGAAAACTGACTTGTCCGAAGGAGGGGGGAGGACAGGCTGCAGATGTAGCCGCGCCTAAAGAAAACAATGAAAGAGCACACATGATGAAAGAAACTTTTCAGTAATGACTGTCATACATGCTGTTAGTTGGTTAGACCCTCACTGTATCTCTGATGGAATAATGGCGTCCAGTTGGAGAAAGAAATTTTCAGCCAGCTAAATTGGGTAGACTGACATGATGTCAGTGGGCTCCTGGAGCTCCTTGATGTTTCTTGGGACAATCTCACCGTGGCGTTCTCTCATGTCGCTCTGCTACAGCTGAACGCAGACTGTCTGGACGACCTGCCTCTGGACTACGACCTGGACCTGGGCCGTGTAAGTGGGGTGGGCGGCGTTGGGGCTCTGGCCCTAGAGGCTGTGGTGTCCGGGGCATCCAGCGACGGCACGCTGAGCGAGGGCGGCTCCTCTGTGGTGCTGGACCCAGGCGTGCGGCGGATGGGGCTCCCGCAGGACTACCAGGACCCTGACACCCTGAGGGACAGCCCTGTGACCGCCACCACAGACACCCACACAGGTGACTGTCACACTCCATGTGATAAGTGCTCTTACACTGACACCCAGTGGTGTCTCTGCCTCATAACTCGCTTCAGTCATGGCTACTGCAGTCACGCTGACAGAGCTATGTGGTGCATGTTTACCCTGATCACATAAAACTTCCTCTGTATTTGATAATCAGAACTATATTTGAGTGACTGCAAAAGAAAAAGCAGGAATAAAATTTTGGCTTAAGTTTATTTAATGAAAGGGTCCCATTCCAACCTCAAATATTTGGAACTATTATAGAAACCATAAAGCTAATGTGACACTTTTGGCAGGTGTTTGGTGATGTTTTCATTTCTCTGTAGAAAAACACGTTCTCTTGTCTTGTCCTGGAAGTATTACTATCACGGTTTAACTGCTTTAGGTGTCTGTGTCATGCTTTAATATCATCCTTTCTAATGGTAAATGGACTGGTTCTTATATACCGCTATTCTGCTCTCACTCAAAGCACTTTATACACAACATATCCCATTCACTTACTCACACATACAGTTATGTAAGCACTTTTTTTTCTACTTCTAAGTGCTTTCTAACATTCACACTCCAATGAACACACAGGGGGCAACTTGGTGTTCAGTGTCTTGCCTAAGGATACTATAGCATCCAGACTGGAGCAGGGCTCAAACCACCAACCTGCCAATTAGATGACCTGCCTGAACTCCTGAGCCACAGCCACCTTGACAGACATTAAGACTGAGTCTTAATTCTAGATTCTGCTTAGCAAAACCAAGATTAGATTGCTCTCAAATTACTTTCCATAGTTATTGTAGACCAGACCAGCTGGCTTTACCGGGCCACGTTTGGACTGAACTTATTTATCATTATTTCAATTTTGCATCAAATTATTGCAATTTTGTTGCAGGCAACTGCAATGACAATAAAGGCTGTTCGTTCATTCATTCATTCATTATTTTTGGAAGGAGTTTCACACAAGACCTTCGGACAGCTGTGAAACTGAAAAGAGCAAACCCACTCTGTAAAGTAATCTGAATTAAAAACAAAAGTAAGTTAAAAGTCTCCGGACACTCAGGAATTGGCCCCTCTTTTTCTCTCTTTCAGGTGAGCTTCAGCCAATGGCGAGCAGCGCCTCAGTGGCATCATTTGTCATTGCTGTGGAAACGGGTCTGTCAGACGAGGAAGTGTCCTTGGAGCAACCTCAGTTGGTGGACAAATCCTGAGAGCAGCACAGCAGAACCTAACCAGAACCAGCCCAAACCAGACTCTAATCAGGTTCAGATTAGATAAATAACAGACCTGACTGTTATATTTAAAAACAAAAACAAAAACAAAACGAAATGATGAAAGAGGAAAAAAAATATATCTGAACCAAACCTGACCGCATTCGACTGAGCAAAACCTGAGCTAGGCCTAGGATCTGGTTCTGGTTTTCTCTGGTTCCAAGTGGAAGCTAAACCCAGAACCAGCACTTCTGGGCTTTTCTGCTTGGATATGTGATACAAGATTTCGCCAAACCAACTTGCCTGGACCAACCAAGGTGGACCAGACATATTGGAACTAAGTTAAGTGGGTGTTTTCCAGTGTGTTCATCTCAGTCCTTTCCTTGGTTCTTGATTTAACCACGGTTTTTCTCCAGTGCAACTCGGATGTCTTGGTTAAATCTACTTCTGCCTCACTTTCTAAAAACAGTGAGACTCTCATCTTGATATCCTTTCGTTGACCCTGACAAGCTTCCACAGTATAAATCGAGTCCTTCATTTCAAATGCCACCAAACTTTTCAAGACTTTTTTTTTTGTCTCCTGAGGACTTTTAAGCAGCAGTAGGTTGTATTTCTGTATGCAGTCTGTGAATATAGATTGTGGTTTTGTTCGGTAACTTTTCTCTGGATCTCCTGGAATATTCTGTTATCTGGTTTTCCCAAATGGGGAAGCACAACAGCTAAACCAATCATGATGGACTGCTCGCTTCCTCTCCAGGTCCGCACTGGAAAACTCTGTTAAATCATCTCATTTTAATTTACCTGCCAACAGGCCAGGCCCTGTTTCTTGTTGTGTGTGAGAGATCTGCGGTGGACGATTTACGTTTTGCAAAGGTGGACTTTTATTTTGAAAGGACACAAACTACTCTGAGCAGTGGCTTTTTTCAGTCTGTAGTTTATGTAAAGAGGTAGCTTTGTCCTGAAATAATTACTACCACAGTTTGACTGCAGTATTGAAGAGCAATTACACGCAGTATTGTTGTTTTATTTTATTTTTCCCCCTCTTTCTCCCTGTCTGTGTTATTCTAGGTTTCTTTATCTTAACAATACTCTGACAGTATTTAGTTTGGATGCTTTCTGTCCACAGTTGGGTTTCCAAACAGGGTTCCTATGTTTGTCTGCAAAAGTGATGACGTTTAAACCACCTTTTTTTTTCTTCCCGTTGTTCACAGGGCTCCACAGAGAATTACAGGATTGATGTGGGATCGCGTTTCTGTACTAGAGGTTCATATGGAGGCAACAAATCACGCACCTTGGGTAATCGGGGTCAATAGACATCCTATCATGATGTATCAATCATCTTTCGAAATATCTAAAATGCTTCCGGTGCTGAGCAGACACATTTCTGTCAATCCTTTATGTTGTGTTAACCCAAGATAGCATTTTAAACCATCTGCATGGCCTACACATGCAACTTTTAGTCTCAGCAGAACAATCAAGGTGTGCACATGTCGGCCCTGGTCTGTTCTGTCCTCTCAGTTCCAGTAAAGTGACAGAAAGACAGAAGAGGAGTCAGAGTTCAGTTCAGGCTACATTTTGGTCCACATGTCAAATACCATTTTCTTGATACGAGTTATGCAGAAAACTGCAATAAATTAATTTATTAAAAGGGATCCAGTCAGACCTTAGAAGGTGAAAGAAGTTTAAAAAGTCCAATGCTCGCAGTCGCTGTGCTGTTCCTTTAACATCGGAAGTTTGAGCTGGGAGCGAAGTTTAGAGTTGACCACGTTCCAGCTGTAGTAGTCAGAATGACAGGCTTACTTTGTTCCCTAGCAAGGTAGAGTCATTTGGCCGTACCCAGCGAATTTGCAATCTCTGACTTCTCAGAGGTGTTGTAAATGAAAATGTTGAGTGTGAACTTGAGATTTTCATTTTTGGCTTCAGGTGGAACGCAGCACAAGGCTGGTTTGTTGTGGCCTCTGACGAACTCGTTGGTCTAAAACAGATGTTGGAGCAACTCGAGCTACAAGAAGTATTTTGTTGCAATTTTTGCATTGATCTTTGTGCAATTAATGTAGAACTTCCAGCTGATTTTAAGTAGAAATGAGGTATTAAAGTCTGCCCAGCCTTTGAGGTACACAGTGGAAAAACTTCCCTTGTTGTTCTTCCGTCACCTTAACCTTAACTAAGCAAACTTTCTGTGGCAGTCATACGTCAAAATGCCACGTAGGAACCCTGTTGCCTTGTTTCGTTGTTTGACTGTCCAGCCGTCTGTCTTGTCTGCTTGACCACACGTGTCTGTTACCATGGCCTCATGCTGCCTTTTTTTTTTTTTTTTTTTTTTTTAACACTTTTTACTTATGAA
>VVHJ01024205.1:1822-11882 GCA_015107715.1 Tylochromis polylepis
GTCTCTTTTATACACACACACACACACACACACACACACACACACACACACACACACACACACACACACACACACACACACACACTTCTGCCCAGCAGATAAAACAAGGCAATGGATACCAAAAGAAAACAGTGAACAAGCTCGACCACAAAGATACATTAACACTCATTTCCAACACACACCCACAAACACACAAGCCTAATGTACTGTAACTGATTGGTAATGAATAAAACAGCACTGTAAAAGGCCATGTAAGTTGGATGTTGAGGGTACTAACATGAGGAAGTGTTGCTCTGCATGACGTTGGCACAGCAGATCAGAGGGAAGTCTGCTTTTGGATTTCAAAGTTAACTTGAGGACACTGTTACACTGTTACTGTTAGCGAGACTGAGCTGACTCCTATGTGAGCCTAGTTTCACTACCGAGCAGTGATCTTTGATGTGACTGATGCCATTCTGTCCGAGCTACAGCAAACAGATCACTCGCTTATTTTAGCTTTTGTCTTGCATTGCACAGGGATACAGTGGTAATAAATACAAGAGAACCAGAAATAAGGGGGAATCTCAAACGCCCCCAACTTACACACTTATCCTACATTCATCTACATTACATTTCTGGCTATTTTAAGACATTAAAGTAACAGGGTGCAAAATAGTATCATTAAATGTCAATGCATTGCAGACTGCAGACAACTGAGTTCCGTTTTCTTACCCCTTGCAATTCAAGTACATAAGCCTAGCTAAGCTGGCGGCTGAGGAGTCCATACAAGTAAATGAGTCAGTCAAGCTCACTTCTGACCGATGAAAGTGATACTGAGATGAGTTGTTGAGGATATCCTTAACTTTTCTATTAGTAAGTGCTGCTGTTTTTGCCTCTGTTAGCTGCTGTTAGTGAAACTTTCTTTGAAAATTGTTGGACCCAGACAGTTAGTGAATAAACTCGTCATATGATGCGAGAATGTAACCAAACTGTTTATCAGAGGGAAAGTTTGATTTTTAGCTGTTGTTGTTTAGCTATCTTGTTATCAACCGTCTGGAGAATGGAAGGTCACATGTTTAATCTTCTGACAATAAGTAACTGTGACAATATCAGGAATAAATAAGCACTTTTTTGTGTGTTAGAGCCCCAACTTTAGTTCAGGAGATGGGGCTCGAGTTGAGGAGGAAGAAATTTTATCCAGATGCCCGTAGTGTTGTTTTTTTCCTTCATGACTTCGCTTCTTTGGGAAAAGGGGTCCCCTACTGACATCATAAAACATAGATATGATCCTTCTAACTTTTTTTCTTCATCACCATCAGTTTTAAACTCTGCAACTGTGTTTCTGCACCATTACCCAAGACTAAACATGACTTTCAAATTGTGGTACATAACCCTCAAGGACATTTCCGGGCCAAGCAATTACACATTTATACCTTTTGAATCAAATTTTCTCCCCACTGGGAAGATATTACTTTAAATTACCAACCCTGTTTAAAAAGAATTGCATCGACGATGGTGGCTTAGGAGGTTTAGCGTACATTTTTCAATCATGAGAGCAGCTGTTTACTTCCCAATCCAGACAGACTTTTTGCCCCACATTTCTTTGATGAGTGATTAACCCTTCCAATTTGACTTGACAATTTGAATTGTTGGCATTTATGATTCAATACAAGTAAATAATATAATGATTCTCAAAAACTAATTAGCCTCTATTGTGTAGAGGCTATATAAGCTCCTAACTCATTTAGTAGGTATCAATCTCTTCATCTTCTAGCAGGAAAATAAAAAAAGTTCCTTTTATGTTTAACAGAGGGCATGCATTAATAGCTGGCTTTGCGGAGTATAACACATGGGGTTTTACCATGCAAGAAGGCTGCAAAGGAAATTAGGTAACATACAGTCATGCTGAATTTTAAATATCAAATATTCTTCCTTTAATCTGTTTTTTGGAAATGCACAAACTTTATCGCAGTGAAATACTAAATCAATGCAGTTCCGTTTTAAGACCAGGAAAACATAAACCAAACAAATCACAAAATTATGTCAGCCAAATTCCCAGCTGTTATCGAATCTGTATTGGGATTTAAACTCTTTCCCTCTATGAATGAGTTAACTGCTTACAGAATGTACCTTGGACTGTGTCTGTGTGCTGCCTGTTAATCCCTAAAATCCCTCATATTCCAGGGAAATTCTCTAGCCAAATCTCCTTTTTACAAAGTGCAACACTGACGTATGTATATGTGCTGTACTGTCCTGACTTCACGTGTATGAGGGGAGACGATTCGCCACGTCTGAGCAAACAGGAGACAAACTGTGCTCCGGGTTAGGTCACATAAAAAAAGTGTCTTGTGTCTGAGTGCACATCTGCCTGCACGGCCGTGAGTTTGTGAATGTGCAGCAATGTCCGCTTCACAGCCGGGGAGGAGCTGATCAACATGCACGGCATCATTGTGAAAGAGTCTATCTTCTCAAGAGACTTCAGTAAACACTAATGTGTTTGTGTTCCCAGCTTTGTCCATTGTGAACTCTCCTGCAACAAACAGGCGCTCTGTTCAGTCTCCTCGGGAATAAGACAGCATAAACCCCGAATGGGAAAAGCTCCACAGTCCTCATAATTAATCTGCCTCTGTCTTGCATGTAACAGAAGCTTAGGATAAGATAGAAATAAAAATGACACAGTTGAAGGATTGCGACTATGTCCAGAAATACCATTCTTTTAAGCCCGTTTTAGTCCAAACATGATGTTATTCCATATGCAGTAATATATTTTTGGAGATATGGCTCAAAAAGCTCATATACAGCTATTTCCAGTTCCAGTTTGACACCAATATTCAACATCTTATTGATAAATCAATGCCCTGCATTACAATCCTACATTATATTAAATTAGTATTCTTTTGTGTGTAAAGCAACATCATCTTAAACATTGCTTCTATGTAGCATATTTATATTTCAATAACATGCATGAAATAATACATCCAAAAACAGAAATTTATTGAACTTCTCAGTAAAACAATAAATAACATAAAGGACTAAGGGACATTTTTTTTAAAAATACACTATTTATCGCATTTATTTGCATCAGTCTTATTTCAGCTCAGTGTGAGTCATTACTGCATACTGCTGTTATTTATGGTCATGCTAGACACACACTGAGGGAACCTCCTCTCACAAAAACACACTCACTTAACTTTGAGTGTCTCTGATGATGACAAGCTATGTTACCGTAATAACACAATAACACCTTCCTAATAAGTGCTAAACCGAACAGCAGGAGCGTGAGAAAAAGAGGAAAGCATTGTCATTGTCACTGAAGCTTTTCTACTGCATACTTACAAAGAAAATCTCTTGGTACAGCAGGCTTAAAAGACCTCCAAACTGCTGACCTTTTGTTAGTTCTCCTGCTGGCTGCTGCTATAATGTGGTTAGATGAACACAGAACAACTGAATCGAACAGAACAGGTGGTTGTCACCTACTGTTTAACCAGTTCGGTCTTCAGTTTGTATCAGACTGATCCAAATCCCAGATCAGTGCATCCCTACTTGTGTGGAGTAAAGCATCAAGACCACCCCTTACAGAGCAGAGTGCCAGTGATGACAGATTTGGCATTAACTAAGTAAGAAATGACATGAAATGGAGGCGGTCGTATGTAAGCGGGTTGCAAAGTGGCTTCCGAAACTGTATGCAGGCTGAATCAGCTAAAGCAGCAACCTGTACATGGAATTTGCCGATTGAGGTCTTATATGTGACATTCATTACTCAAGAGTTGTCCACCATATTGACATGATAAAGCCACTGATTGCTAGGGGGAAATAAGCATTTCCAAACTGGCTTGCAGTGGTTCCTGAATGTTGATCTTATTGCTAGCACATTTCCACATTTGCTTGTAGTTTTTCAGGCTTGGCTGCTCTCTACCTACTAGCTGTGTGGCAGTAACACTTAAGAAAGTGCAAAGCAAACAGAAAATGGAGACGTTTCGGCTTCAAAGTAAAAGTCAGCATCGTAGCCAACATCTTTCAAAAGGCACAATTTTTTACTTTGAAGACAAACAGCCTCCATTTCTGGTTTGTGTTGCACTTTTCACAGTTTTAAAAGAGCTCGGACAGTATTTGAGGACCATCACTTCCATTCAAACTACAACGCAGCAATATAAGTTTTTGACTATCGGTCGGTCATGGTGGTTACCAGGTGGTTGCAGACCAGTCTCTAAGTCTGTATGATTTTGGCCTGCTTTACTTGAGCCTATGCTGCCACCATGATTGTCACATGTCCAACATGGCAGACAAGTTAGCGTCACGTGGTTAGTGGTCACATGTCTGAAAAACCTTGATAATACACACAGAAGGGTATCAGCTGAGCCATCAGCTTACATAAGCCGGTATTATGTAGCATTATGTATCATGTATTTTTTCCAAAGGGGGTGCAGCCACATATTAAGTTGAGGGTGCCAATAATTTTGTCCGGCCCATTTTTGGAGTGCTGTGTGAAATGCTGTCAAATTTGGCTTTTTTTTCTCTGTTTTGTTGTGTTGATCCACTGCACAAAAAGGAAGTAAACACGTATATAGCAAAACATTTGTAATTGTAACAATTTTTGGTGAGAAATGGTGCATTTTCTGGAAAGATTCTAGGGGTGCCAATAATTTCAGCCATGACTGTAGCTTGCTGGCTGAGCTTGACCCCTGGTGTATGTGAACAAATGCTTTGCTTTTGGAGATTTGTAGTTATTTGCTTTTAAACTAGCCTATTCAGTGTTTTGGGGGATTTTTTTTTCTTAAAGAGCAGACGCTGACCAGCTGAGAGGTAAAAAAGGTCAGTGGAAATGAATGCAACAGACATAACCCACTTTTCCCTGAATGCTCCACTGAGACACACCTGCATATAAAAAAGGCAGAAAACAAAGTTGTTGACCTACAACAGTCAGGCTGCATAAGGGTGTTACTCAGAGGAGAACCCATGAGGCACTTTGCAGTCAGAACTGCTTTAACTGCATGCCTTTCTCCATATTTAAAAACTGATTTCAAGTTAGGTACTGGAAAGGATGGTGCATTACATTCAACAAGACTGAAAATATATGGACGATTAAGAGCTTAAGCGGTCACAAAGGAGAAAAGGCACATGATATCAAGTATTGTAGCAAGTGAGGTAATGTGCATAAAGACAGAAGCCTCAGTATCAAGTATAAGAAGCTGATGAATGTTTAATGTCTGAGGCAGTGTTTTCACAGTCAGTGTTACAGCTGAAGTGAGAGAGGGGCTTGCACAGTGCTGTACGACCATACCACGATGTCTACTGAGGAGCAGAGCGAGCCAGTACCTTACTGGCCCGTTTTTCATCTATAGATAAAAGTCACACAGGCAAATGGTACAGCCGAATGTAGCAGGAAGTAACTTTCTGCAGACTGGATTTTAAGAAATTCAACTTTGTGCTTCTTTGTGGATGTTCTATAACAAAAATCTCACAGGAATCTTGTAGTGTAAAACATGAATGAGCTACAACTGCTGCAGGATTTGCTCCATTACTGTATTCCTCCCCCCACCTTCCCCCAATTTCCTGGGACAAATCCAAAGTCAGATGTTGTGTAAATCATGCACGGATGTCCATGAGGGATTTCATCAGAAAATCATGTGTTTAAAGTCTGAGGTTATTAAGATGTCGTCCCGCAGCGTCTTCCTGCCTCTTGCTCCTGAATCTAACAGGTCAACAACAGGCTTTGTGACACATGCTTCACTCAATATGCTAACATGTCACCTACAGTGATTATCAGAGGACAAAGGGAGCGGAAAGAGACACGCTGTGTAATGGAGTAGCTGAACCGGCATGATGGTAATGGACGAGGAAGATTAAAAATGATTATGGCAGAAGGGCTGAGGGGGATAAGAGGTCCATTCTATAATGCAGACGATTATCCCTCTTTACTGATGCTGTTGATTATGACAGCAAAGAGCTCGGAGGGGGAGGAGAAACAAACACGCAGAAATGTTTGCAGAATTCTATGATCTTGGTTGCAGTATAATGGCTAATGAAAACAAGACCCCATTCATCAGGTCAAAGTAGTCTGCACATGATGTGGCACTTTGATTTTTCTGATTTGCCCAGCCACTCATTTGGGATTATGCAACGGTGCAATTCTGCAAGGGAATATTTAGTACTTACTTAGTCAATATGCTAAGGTGCACAGCATAAACTTCACTTTTAAAAAGGCTAAAAAAAAAGAGCTAACAAAGCGTTATCTAGGGACTATTTCCACATGTGGATTAATGCACCAGCAGCAGATAAGCCTATGTGGATATGACTCAAATTAAAACTGTTCATATTTATAAAGTAGCACGTTTGCACAGCAACCTCTAGAGCTAAAAAAAAACTGCAGTAGAGCCAAAACACTGCAGTCCAACCATGCTCACAGCCATGCTTACGATACAGTTTGAAGCAAATAATAATGCCAAATAACATGGACCGTTGTACAGTTAATTTTAGTAGCAGCTCAAAAAATTCTACTGTTTATACTAGTAAACCCACCTTATGGGCGGGTTATATGTCAATGAACAGTATCCTGTGCTCTCCTTAGTATTTACTTCAATTGCTCACTGTGAAGATGAGAAAACAATGTATTAGGGACCAACTTCCCAACACAACACTGCAGCTGTGGCTCAAGAGGTTAAGCCGGTTGTCTACTAACTGAAAGGTCGTGGTGTGATCTCTGGCTCCTCCAGTCTGCATGTTGAAGTGTCCTTGATTACGACACTGAATACCAAGTTCCCCTGATGCATGCAACTCTACTGGAGTGAGTGCGTGCATGAACCTTACCAAAAAAAAGGGCTTAAAAGCATAGGATGAAAGCACTGTGTATGAATGGGTGAAAGAGACTTTTTGTAGATGGCACTCTGAGTGCTCAGCAAGAGAAGAAAACTACTCTAAATTACCAGTCCATTTCAGCAGCTTGAAGTTGCTGAATGTGACTGACTTTCTATAATTACTAATCACCACATCACTGCCAGTTTGCAGTCTATCAGCATATCAAGAAGTGCGTCTTGGAAAAGTGAGGGTCTGTGGGGACACAGGTTTTGGATACACTGATAACACTTCTCGTAGGATCAGTTTATTATTGGTTCTAGTATTTCAGCATGTGCTGAAAAATAAGAAGAAATAAGAAATAAGAAGAAAAATATAGAAGTTTTATGTGTTAATGAGAATAAAGTTTATTTTTTTAAAAGCAAAGCTGACAGCCTGTTTTGGGCTTCCTGTTTCAGGGTAGCCCAAATTTAGAGCCAGGTGAAAGCAGTTGTTTTATACAATGTAGTACTGCTGGTCGGAGGTTATCAGAAGGAAAGGGTCAAGCCAGTGATCATAAAAGTCCTAGACTGCCCGTGGCATATCACAATACATATCCATATCAAAGCTTGTGCAGCCTGTCAGCTGGCTCAGTACCAAAACTGAGCCAGCTGAGCTTTCTCTTTTCTGTCTTCTGTTGGCTTTCGCTCTTCATTAAAGACTATTTATGCTCCTCCAGTTACAGCTTTCATCATATCCTGTGCATTGTTGATATCTTGGGGGATAAAAACCCAAACTAACAATGGCACCTGGGTGCTTTTTGTTCCTCGGTATCCCACTGTTCCAGCAATTCAACCTCAGAGACTTTACTAACAATAGCTGCAGTTTAGGTTACATTCTGAAGGGTGTGCTTGTTGTCGGGCTAAGCAGCTACTACCTTTGTCGCTCCCTCTCAAGCAGGTAATAACCGCATTTTTTGTTCCACTTCTCTCCGACTTTTACGGCCTCTGGATGGACAGAACAGACAGCTCGCTGTTGCAAGCGACATCATGGCCGAGCATGCTGCTGTTCCCACGAAGCCTCAGCATGGCGTGCATCTTAAATCCAACACCACCCCTGCAGCGCTACACACAGGCTATCACATGACCTCTGCATGGTGGTGGGGCAGCTCATCTCAAGTGTAACCACAATCAGGTCACACAGTACAGGTCCCTCTTTCTCTTTACTTTAGTATCTGCCAACCTCATCGTTTCTACCGTGTACATCATTTTGCAACACAAAGGTCTCGTGTCCAGCTGCCATGTGCTGTCATGATTTAAGTGAAATAAGTCTGAGTGTTCTGAAATAATACTAGGCTTTTAAAAGCTTGCCGATGCGTCCAAGTCTGTTTTCTTTAATTGATTAATCCCCCAAACAATCAGCAGATTGACTGATGTTGAAAATGAGCTTGAACTCCAGCCCCCTAGCTGATGTTTTCTTTTAACTGTTTGCAAATGGCTCCAGTTTAAAATTCGATAGTACTAACAAAATTATAAATAAAGCTACAGGATCAAATTCAAGTACAAGAGAGAGGACTGGCCAATAAAAATGTGGAAGTCCCGTGGAAGTGACCAGGATTAGATATATCACACATAAAACTGATACATTTCTTTGGCTATAAAAAAAAGAAAGTATCTTCCAAGTAGGTTGAAAAATGAAGGCAAAGTGGTGCTTATACACCACGCATCGAGGCAGATGGCTGCCCATCCCTGAGCCTGTTTCTTTGAGAGGTTTCTTCCTGTAAAAAGGGAGGTTTTTCTCTTCCCACTACGAGCACTTGCTCATTTGGGGTCTTCTGATTGTTGAGGTTTGAGGAGGACTCCAAAAACAATTCAGTGTTTATGGTCTCCAATATTAGTATCCCTAACTCTAAAGAAATACACATGTTTGAAATGTAACTCGGGGTGTGGCTAGACTTCACCTCCGCTAAATGTCAGCGAAGGGACTTCAAGAATGCATTTGTTAACAGCGCTTCTTCATCTAATATTTGTGGTGGATGTGGTGTTCACTGGCCGTGTTGCCCCCCCCCAGTATAAACTTGTTCTAAACATGAACAAATGTGCAGCAGCCAGCATCAGCGACAAAACCATACACAGAGAAAGGGCCAGACCACATATGGTCAAAAGCAAAAATAATTTTTACTGACGTAATTTCCTTCTTCAGTGTTTTATTTAGGACAACAAATGGTTTACTACTTTATATTATTTTAAGCTCCAGCTTCATCTGTTCCTTCGGACACAGCTTAAGAAAATAATGTCGCCACACATCCATAAAAAGACTCAAAAAGATGAAATTTGAACATCTAGTATACATTAGGACACGTGGAAAAAATTATTATTTGCTGTTTATTTACTATTTATAATATTTACCGATGAAGATTTTGCGATTATTCCAGCTTCTAAACAAACTGTATTGAGATCGTTTTCTCAATTATTCTTTGTTTTTGTTTTTTATGATAAAATACTGAATTATCTATCTTCTTGCTTCTCCTTTTTACCTCAGTGAATGGTCTGGCAGTGCCAAGCTGAGGTAAAAACAAAAACCACAGCTGCTTCACAAGCTCACCTCAGCCTCAGTGCCCTCTGGCATCACAAAACTACTTTAACAACCAGTCGGTGTCGATGGCTCCCTTCCTTTGTGACCTTCCTGTTCTTGGGTAATACTGGCAGAATTACCACTTCCAGAAGGAACTTACAATACACTGCGCTTTAAACGTAACATCGTTTCTCCAGCTTGTCCTTCTTAGCGGCACAATCGTGTAATACCACAATCCCTTAAAGCTCTGAAACACTCACCAAACCGGCTTAGAAAAAAGCAACAATGTATCCAAGTGTTAGTCTATGCTGATGGTTCACCAGTCTTCCTACTATAGTTATAGTTTTGCTTGTTATCATAGATAAGTAATCCTCTGAAAGTCTGCTGGGTGACTGCAGCATCAGCTGGTTTGCAGACTGGTCAGCTGTATTTAAACCGGACCGGTGAACTGTTCGGAGGTGCAGCCATTAGAGTGGAAGACGGGGAGTCATGAATTCTAGCTGACATTTATCAGATTTTTTTTTTCTGCTCTGGCATTTAAGATATTAGTATTACTCGATGGCACTAATTGGAACTTCGTAGCTGCACCCTAATGAGCAGTGCTACTGCTAGACACATCTATTGGTTTTACTTATGAATTCCATTAAGATTTCTCCATCAATACTTCAAAAGCTGTAATGCAGCAGGAAGCTTGCCGACTGGTGTGCCTGTGAGACAGACAGATTTCTGCATACAC
>VVHJ01024205.1:11967-50661 GCA_015107715.1 Tylochromis polylepis
GGTTGTATATGTGTTTGTGAGCCTGTGTGGGCGACTGAGAGCACTAATGCTGCCCTCCTAGGTGGTCAGAGACAGAGTTGGAGTCCACAGTCTCATAATCCTATTATCCAAGCAAGACATCACCGAGTACTACGACACATGTGCTGCCATTAACCGACCTCAGCCAGCAGCGCTTCTGCACGCGAGTATTCTCAAAGTCGTCAAATGCCATTAAAGACTGAGCTGCTTCCCCTCTCTTGGATGATCAATAAAAAAGTCATTTGGAGCCCTCACTCCTACAACACAGAGAGAAGGAGCAGCGGCAACTCCTCTAACTTGCCTCGTACAGATAATAACTGCAGGAAACCAACAGAAATAAAGAATTCATGAGGGAGAGGCCACAGAGAGTATATAGCAGCTTCCAAGCTATGTTATCAGCTCAGTGCAGGAAGCTGGATTTACACTTCTTACAGCCATCTGATGAGAGACAGTGGGTCAGCAGATAAACAGGCTGCAAATCGATGAATGCAGGATAGAGATGGCAGAGACGCACTAACAGTTAAGCCATATTCTCATGGTCTCATGATCTCATTCAGAGAGAAATAGTAATTTTAATTGTTTTCTTTATAGTGAGACCGGAATTCTTCCATCAGTGCTGCCTTAATGACATACTGAGGAGAACTAAAAGGAGGGGACTGCGATCAAACGAGCGCAATCACCACATCGATGTGTCTTGGTCCAATCTGACAGGTCCAGCCTATCATCATTACCAACATGGCCCCTTGATCTCAATCAGCCATTGCTCACTGGCTGTGTGCCGCTGCTGCTGCTGGCCTGCCGGGATAATGACTGAGCCGTTTGTCATTGTTACACAGGGAGAATGAATTCATCATAGTGGGCAGAAACAGCTCAATTGCAGCCCGGGCTATGAAGGAGGAATAATGGATTCAGTCAGGGGGCTTTATAAGCTTGAATGTGTCATCAACGCACCGGTCACCAGTCAGTTATCATCTCTGTGTGAAGTTCAGGAAACAAAAGGAAAACTTACTGCACATTCTACTTACATTTTTTTTTTAAAGCAGATTTATTTTTATGTAATGTAAAAAGGCATTGGTCATTACTGGGATAGTATATTGATGAAATCAGCAATCATGAATATTTGTTTTAATTTAGGTAATAATTTCATAATTTAGTTTAATAATTTAGTTCAGTAACCACCATTCCTTTGTTCCAGTGTCACACCGTGCTATCTAATGCATCCTTATTATACTTTAAGGATCATTTATCATTAGAATACCTCTTTACCAATAATGTTAAGGCAGCTGAACCTGATGTGCAAGACACAACAAGATATGGAGAGTAAAGTGTCTGGCCTTTGGGGGTTTGATTATAAACCTAAAAGCAGACTTTCTTTTGAACTTGCTTAGAGAATCACAGGTCACAGGTTACACAAATATGTACTACTCCCTCCACAGAACAGCACAATTTGGCTTACAGGCACATCTAACTCTGACATTTGTGTACCTGTGAAGTATCTGTTTTCTCTAAGTGAAGATTCAGATGTACTTGTCATCTTTTCAGAAGTGCACCAGGGTCTAACACTTCACTTTTTCTTCTAGGTAGTCAGTTTGTCCTGTTCTGTGAAGGGAGTAGTACACACCTGTGTATTTTGTATTGCTATTTCCTGCATGGGCTAGCCTTCTTTTCTTCAACTAGGCAGATTTAGTCATTGCCTCTTTAATGAGCACAACAGTTTTCTGCTGTACTAAAACAGATATTTATAATGATCAAGTCAGTGATAAATGATGAACACTTCATCATGCCACTGAAACAATGGAGTGTTTGCTACTAAAAATATGTCTCTACATACCTATGTAGATATCTGAGTAAAAGTCATAAATGATTAATGATTCCTTTGATCAGTTACAGTCCACATCAGCACCACGTTATATTAGGTGGAAATTGTGTCTTTCTCTTGTAAAAACAAGAACATTTAAAATTGACCCTGACCTTTTGTTAAACGATTTCTAAATCTAAGAGCAAGTCATTTGTGCCTACGTCAGAAGAAACTGCACTATTACATCCTCTACTACTGTTACTCCTTCAACACAGGTTGTTTTTCCAAGCATTGCAGTCACGATATAGTAATACTGGGATGAAAAATGTGGCAGAAATGCAGTATAACTAAAACTTGGCAAACTCGGCATAGTCAAAATGACACTGTTTTACCACCAAACCACCGTCTTCTAGCATTAATGCCGCTATAAAGAATATATTATTAAGGTTATAATTAGTTTATAAAGGCAAATGACGAAATTTTCATTTTATGCTGCTGACTGGTTGAGTAAGGTACTTTTTCTGAAAGGCAAACTGAAACGTCTTTGGCCCATATTATCTGCTACTGTTGATCCCCATCCCCACATAGGCAGTGTGCTTTCCAGTAAACATCAAAGGAAAATTCTCCTTGAAAAAAATCTATTAAATGACAAGGAATACTTGAGTTCTCGCTCACAACAAATGGTTCAGCAGTGCTGTATAATGACTGCAATCTGACTAAGTGGATTTCTGAGAGAAACACTTGCTGATGCTTTATATTAAAAACAAAAAAAACATAACAAAAACAAAACATATTCGCCCTTGCAGCTGAAGGCCACAGGAAAGACGAGTGTCAAATCAAACACACACAGGTTAATGCTTGTGTACAGAAACAGGAAATATGAGTGCTTTGTGGTTCCAACTGCACGCTGTCACACATCAATCACAAGCCTTTCTTACAGCCATTTCGGCTGTCCACATCAAGTAAAAGTATTTATACTTACAAAGAAATCTGCACATGCTCTCTGCAGCAGTTTAACCTTGTGACTGGGGTTCCCAACCACAGAGTGCTGCTGCTTAACCTGCCCCTGGAAAGAGCTGAGCTGAAGCGTCCTTTAATTTTTAACATCCTTCTCCACCGTGTCCTGTGCTGAACTGTTACTAGGGTAACTGTGAGTCAACCACTCTGAGCTAGACCTGCGGCTCTGACACCACAGCACCCTCCATGACCCACCCCTGACTCCACCCGAGGGCAACTACTGTGTCCCACAGAGGGAAATCATGTCACTTAATTTAGCAAATCAGACCTGTAGTAAAACTGGAGTGGAAGCAGAAAGAGCAGCAGAGCAAATACTTTGTACCTACTTCCCCCCCAGTAATATAAATGTAAATAAATGCAGATAAGCTGTTTGCAGATGTGGATTGTTTACTGAACTTGGTGCTGCTTTTCTAACAGTCCTAACAGAAGGTCTTTAAAGGGGCATGCCAGGCAGCATAGCTTTAAACAAGGATCAAAAGTAAAAGGATTTATTGGATGAACAGCAGCTATTTCGATCTTTAACTCTGGTTCAGCTTTTCCACTCAGCTTTTCAAGTCTTAAAATTGCTTTCTTTTAATTAACTCTGGCACATCTCTTACTGAAAGTAATTAAGCTGTCTCGAACAGTATATAATAGAAACTGTAGGCTCTAACAGGTTTGTAATATTTGCCATCACAGACACCACACAGACAGCAAGCCTGTAGTGAGGGGAGTCAGATAAAAACACACATGTACATGCACACAGCAGCTTTCACACAGCAACCAGGGAAAAGTTGGAAACTCACTTGTAGCTCACTGAGATTGGCCATCATGCCAGCGACAAATGAGATGACTTCTGCTACCGTTTGTCTCACTTTACAGCCCTCGGATCATTGTGGCACCAGTGGCTAAATGCAAAGAGTCCAGCGTTGGAAGTCCTGCAATAATAATAATAATAAAATAATAATAAGTTAAAAAAAATAATCCGAGTAAAGGCGCAGTCTGATGTGGGGAAGGTGGGTGAATAAAATGCTAACATGGTGACGCCTGGAGAAACGACAGAGGAGCAGGTGGACAGTGGAGAGAGGGGCAGACCATCACCTCCTGGTAGCAGGACGTTAACTCTTGGATTCCGGGCTGCATCACGCAGACAGTGCGGGCTGTCCTGGAGTAGTGTGTGGAAAAGCGCTGCTGCTGCTGCGGGAATCCTTCTCATCGTCAGGGGAGGAAAGCCCTGTGAGGAGACCCGACACCCGCCAGGATTCACCGAAACATCCCGCTCTGCTGCCTGGAATAAACAGAGGCCATCTTCTCCCCGCAGCGGCGCGCTCCGGGAAGCTGGGAGCCGGTTACTGTTGCTGCTGGGTAGGAGGACACAAGCGCTGAAGGCATACAGAGAATATAAAAAGGAGACTTCCTGCTCCAGCCTTCAAAATAAAACACGCATCGGCGATCACACGCACAGTGCATTGAATGCAAAAGCTAGAAATTTGGCTCTTAGAAAACTTTAGGTTAAAATGATTGTGTGGAGACTTTGTATAGGTGCCACACTCACAGTGATCTTTTTATAGAAACTGGAAAGTACGCACAGAAGCATTTTTAAACCATTAAAACAAACATTTATTTATTTTTAATCAACCTACCACAGAACAGGAAGTCAACACTCTGAGCTGTACACATAACAGTCAAGACACAGTTGGACAGTACTGCGTTACACTGTATTAAACACTAGTGCTGTTCTATACTGCTATTTGTGGTACAGATCTGACACCAAGTAAATACAGAGCTGCCGATACCAATACACTGCAATATGTAGGTGAGGACAGTATGTCATGATTTATGAGATGACATTAATTCAATGTAATTTTTACTTACTACAATAAATAGTTAACACAATAAAATACACCTTTCAGCTTATTGTGTAATTTGAAATTTAAAAAAAACAAAACAAACAAACCCTGGTATGTCTAAAGCACTTTGGGTCAACTTTTTTGCCATAGGCTATAAATAACATAGACGTGACAGTCAACACAAAAAGGTTCAGACATTTTTCATAGTGCACGTTAAGTTTTTTTTTTTTTCATTTCCAAAAAGAAATGTATTCAACGTAATTCAGTGGGCTACATACTGAAGTTAGGGGAAAGAAACAAAGTATCGATCCTATTACGCTAGTATCGATCCGATACCAGTACCACCGCTGGTACCAATACAATAAATATTTGGATCGATTCGCCCACTTCTGTTAAACACAGCAGCACAAACACACTAAAGAGGAGATATCATTGTTTGAGCTCTTGTGAGAGCATACGACATTTATTTGTAATTGTAAGTCCCAGCAGTTAATACTAAATAACCCCCCCATCAAATGCTTTCATTTAGCAGAGAAGGCATGTGGGCTTTTATTTTGAAACCAGCACAGCCTGGCTCCGCTCTTGTTGCGGATTTCTTTGGTGAGCTTGACGCAGCTGGAAAGCGGCGCAGACCGTTGCGGCAGCCTAGCGCCCTCCTGCTTCCATGTGAGACCTGTTGATCACATTTGAACGCATCACTGTGCTAACCTGCTTGTAGGGCCACTAATGCGTTACCTTCACTGTGTGACTGTATGAAGTTTGGATCTGTTGAATTTGTGCACTGTAACTTACTGTGGCGCTCCTTCATTGGGGTTTGTTTATAGAAGAGGCTTTAAAATTACAAATTGTATACTGAAAGTAAGCGCCCTATATATACAGGGTCTGAGTTAAAATAAACTGATGATGCCCCTTTTTCTTATAAAATCAGTGTGATGGTCCTTTAAGCTGCTATAAAGCAACTGTCAGTTCCTTTATGTTGGGCTAACATTTATTAATTATCAGTGTATTGAATTCCTTCTCTTCTACAGGATCAAACAGCTCCTGGTGCCATCGCCAAATCATGTCAGAGGGGAAGACTGGCCAGCCTACTCTGAGCACTACAGCTGTAGATGAATGGTGAATTGTGAATTTGATGCAGGATCGCCACAGCAACAATATGGCCACTGTGCAGCCAAATCTCCTCACTCAAGACAGAAGGAAGAGAAGCTTTGAACCTCTTTCTTATTCATGCATTACATTATTATGAATGAACCACAATGCACACTTTGTGAATGAACATTTTTAACCAGGTAGACAAACAGTACAGTATTGTATATATGCCACTGTTTATTTAGGACCAACTCTAAGCCTTTAACCAGGTTGGCGTAGTTTCTGTATTATTTATGCTGTTCTGTGTGTTTTTCTTCTATGTCAAGCTATGCTGTCTGCCCTCAGAGAATAATGTGACCCCTGACCCTGCATGCTAATCGATGTTGAACTAGAAAAATTGTGCTGTGGGTGAAGGCAACAGTGGTCCTCATGGTAATCGTAACACGCGGGGTAGTGACCCCCAAACTGGGCGAGTGGCTCCAGGAACAGCCGAGGCAGTCGTGCTCTCGGTTGGGTGGCTACCTTGAGTCTGGCCTCAGTGTTCATCCTGAGCTCAGTAGATGCATCTGTCATTGCAGGTGGCTGGGCATCATCTAGTCCAGTTCCACTGTGCTCTGTTCTACCAGGGTTGGATCATTATGTCCATACTGTTCTCTATACCTCGCTATACTGTCACATACCTGACACAGACCTTGTTAAGGTTGGTCAATGTGCGAGCCACCACAGCTTATGTTATACACTCTTCTTCATGTTGCGAGGTAGACTTGGGGACCCTTGCTGGATTCAAACCTCCACTTGTTGTTCCAAAGATGCCACTACACTATCCAGCTGTATGTGACATGGTGACTCACTGTGGCATTTCACATACTTTCAGAAACCGCTTATGTCATGTTATTGGCAGGCATCCTGGAAGAGACCACTCCCATTAGGATAGGAAATGGGTCCAAGCTATGCCAGCAAAACAAAACTCTTATTAAAAAGATGGCAAATATGTTATTATTTCTGTTTATAGGTTTATGAGGTCGTACTGTATATATTTATTGATATGTTACTCTGAAAACTTAATGGAAACTTTAGATATCCATCCATCTTCTCCCGATTATCCGGGGCCGGGTCGCGGGGGCAGCAGCCTAAGCAGAGAAGCCCAGACCTCCCTCTCCCCAGCCACCTCCTTTAGCTTGTCCGGGGGAACACTGAGGCGTTCCCAGGCAAGCCGAGAGATATAATCTCTCCAGCGTGTCCTGGGTCTGCCCCGGAGCCTCCTCCCGGTGGGACATGCCCGGAACACCTCACCCAGGAGGCATCCTGGTCAGATGCCCGAACCACCTCACCTGGCTCCTTTCGATGTGGAGGAGCAGCGGCTCTACTCTGAGCCCCTCCCGGATGGCTGAACTTCTCACCCTATCTCTAAGGGAGACGCCAGCCACCCTTCGGAGGAAGGCCATTTCTGCCGCTTGTATCCACGATCTCGTTCTTTCGGTCACTGTCTTTGTGGATGGATTATGGCTGAGCTCAGAGTGCAGGAGTAGAATCGGATTTAATTTGTGATGTAGATTTCTGCATGAACAGAATCCTGCCTAAACAGATAATTGGTGATATTTGGACTTGGGGTTTTTATGGAAAAGAATATTTTTCACTGAACTGCACTTAGAAATGTAAGCAGTGCTATCATAAAGTCTATGTGTAATATGTGCCATCTACAGAGTACACACAGTCTTGTAGTATTGGGTTGGACCCCCTTTTGTTTTCAGAAACACTTTAATTCTTCACGGCACAGATTCAACAGGGTAATGGAAACATTCCTCAGAGATTTTTGTCCATGTGGCTGCAGATTTGTCAGTTGCACTTCCAAGATGTTCCACCACATCCCAAAGATGCTCCATTGGATTGGGATCTGGTGACCGTGGAGACCATTTAAGTACAGTGAACTTGTCGTGTTCTACAAACCAGTTTGAGATGATTTTAGCTTCGTGACATGGTGCATTATTCTGCTGGAGGTAGCCATCAGAAGATGGTACACTGTGGTCATAAAGAGATGGGCATGGGCAAAAGCAATACTAAGTTAGGCTGCGGTGTTTAAATGATGCTTAAATGAAGAAAGCAGCTGGTGAGTATACATTGAGTTAACCCCTCATGGGTTACTGTACATATATAACCCTGAGCAGGTCCTCTTCTCTTCTGTATGCAAATAAACAGACTCAGTGTTTTTGAGTAGCTCCTTCTCATTTACATCTTTTTTTTTAATTGTTTGTTTTTCAAATGACATGGATTTTAAAACAACACTACAACCAACTGATTTAAAGCAGTTTTATTTAATATTGAAAACATTAAAGTTTTTACATTTTATACTTTAAAATGATCTGGAACGCTGGCACAACAACAAAGAAAGCTTCTCCAATACTAAAGAAGAGGATGACGATCACTCGCACACTGAATATCAAAATACTGAGAGTATAAACAGCAATTTTGTATAGATTCATATGAAATTCAATAGCAAAGGTACACAAAAATATCTGTGTAAAGGGGCTTGAAGCAGAGTAGACTGTACTTTGACAATAAAGGTGCGCATATAAGTCTACTCTAATAATACATGCACTAGTTATGCTTGCTTGTATGTTGATCTTTTCAGAAAAAACAAACTCTTAATGATATGATAGATAGCAGCGTACAACAGCTGAGGCCACATAACACATGCATAGTCCAGCTGTAGTACAAATATTTTTTGGAAAACTATATTCTGTACGCACTTTGAAATATAATCTGCTGTTTAAAATATTCATTTAGGATATTTCAGACTCATATAAATGGGCACATTAGTTACAGTAGCAGTAGATAAAGGAAAATCCTATTATATAATATATAACTCACATTAAATGATTTTACTGCAACAGATTCACAGGCTGTGTAAGTGGAAGAATGGGTCAGTGTGTCAAACATGCTGCCAACAGGTGGCGGTGTTTCTTCACTTCGATCATCCCAGACAGACGTCACCTACCTTGTGCAGACACAAAGAGAAACAGGTGCCTTTTTTCTCTTCACTCAACACATTTAAAAATCACACTCACTGATATCAGACAGCCTGCTATGTTCTCATTACCCAACTGATACAAGTAAACACCTCTTTTAAAAAATATGATAACAAAGGGAAATATATAGAAACTCTTAACAGACCATATTAATATATACTTAATAAAAAGAAATGCATTAATAACAGGTTGGTACTTGGACTGGTGCCCTCCAATCCCCACAGCCTCAGTTGGGTGTCTATACAGAGTGGGTGCATTGTCTCATCTCCGCTTCTCCTCTTCTTCTCCCCCCATCATGATGTCATCTGTAACCTCGAAGACTCCCTGAATACTGGGCGACCCAGGAAATTAGGTTATAACTTTGGAATGTGTGAGGGAGGACAACTCTCCCCCCCGCCAACCAGCCCTGCACCCTCACCCCTCACAGCAGAACAAGGAGCGCCCTTCTACTCCTTCACGCCTCCCTTTTCCTCTGTGATTGACAGCTCTGTTAAGTCCAGCTTGTCCTGCTTAACCTGCTTGTCCACTATAGTCACAGTAACACTGGCCAGAGACTGGTGTTTGTAGGACACAATACACCGATTTAAACATTTCACCACGCGGATTTGGGGGGGATGTAAAAGCCCACAAAAAATATTCATCTATCAACAGTACTGCCTGTGTAACAGAACACTACTTACCTGTATAAATACTTTGGCAAAGACCATAACAGTGAATAAACAAAGGTAGAAAACCAGTGCAATTTGTCATAGCTCAGTCTCTCGTTTGAGAGAGCGACCAGTGTTTGGTCTAGATACAAAAGAGACAACAAAGCGGAGCGCTGCCCCCACACGACACAAAAGACAACAGGGTTGCTAAAGTACTTCCAGTGCATTTCAGAGTAAGACAGCTGAGGACAGATGTTAAGTGCTTCTGGTAAGGAGAACATGCTCTAATGTGAGGCGACAGTATGACAGTATGCATGTCTGGGTTACAGTAATCAATTACATGGGGTCATTTACAGTGAATATGTTCTACTACAAATAATGAAAACTATTGAAAGCCAAGTTGGTATGGTCTTATGATTAAAGCTAGTATCAGCCTTATCTGTAAAATTCTTGTATGGCTTCAGTGATGATGGCACATTAAAATAAGCAGATCAGATCTGTAAGAGGAGTTCAGTTGTATGATGCATGCTGCTCATGAATAACAGCACGAGATTTTGGCACAGCATTAGACGAGTAGATCAATATCACCCTTTTGGCTCTGGTGTGTGGCTGTATGTAGAAAATGCTAGGCACTCCTCCTGCAGCTCTCCTATTTCTGTTCCAAGCCCCTCCCACCGGTGAACCTCATCACATGAGCCTCCAGAAATCCACACCAAATGCTTGTGTCAGCAGTTCATCACACAGGAGGGGACCGTTTAACCCCATCAAATAAAGGTCAGTTGTCGTCTTTGTGCTTTGCTTCCATACAGATTTATTTGCGAGCTTATTTGGATACATCTCCCCCCATCTTTGCCAGTAGATTTCAATTTCTTATAATATCTGTGGCTAGACTGAGCTGAACAGCAGTGAGAGTGGTATCAATCTTCTCACCTAACCCTGTGCCAAAAATTAAAAACGGATATTCCTAAATATGTGAAACTGTTCCTTGGACCGGTTTATCGATGTGCTTCTTCACCTCCCTTGTTCAGTGATGGGTCTCCACCTCAACCACAGTCCAGTCACTGATTGGGGAGCTGCCCTGGCTGTCTGGAGAGTAGTTGCTGACAGATGTGACTGTAGCGGTAGGAGGGCTGAACTGGGGAAACAAGCTGGGCCACATGCTGCTCTCCAGGGGGCTTAGGGTGCCGCCGGTCCCCACAGGGAGGAGGAGGAGCGGAGGGCATTCTGTATCGCCAGAGAGCACCAAGGTCTGGTTGATGAGCTGCTGGACCATGTCCACCTTCTTATTCCATTCCAGTTCCTGCGGGGGCATCGGGCGCAGCTGCTGCTGCCGGTGGGGGGACCGCCCCCTCCTTCCCGCCTCCCCTCTGGCCTCGTCCTCCTCGTCGCTGGTTTCCATGGCTTCGTAGATGGTGCAGAGCCCCGAGGAAGGGGAGAGCATCACTCCGGTCGGGCTCCTCCTGAGCTGCTGTTGCTGCTGGATCTGTTTCTGCTGCATGCGGTACTGCTGCTCCAGCTCCAGCTGCCACTGCATGACCTGCCTGCGGTGGCGGTGCTCCTGCTGTTGCTGCTGCAGCTGCAGCTGGAGGAGCTCCCTGCGCTGCTTCTCCAGCTGCTTCTGTTGCTCCAGCCTCAGACGCTCTTCCTCCAGCCACTGCCTCTTCTGCCTCTCCTGCGCCTGGCGCTGCTGCATCTCTCTCAGCTTTTCCTGGTGTTGCTCCAGCCTCCTCAGCTGTTCTCCGCCAGTGCGACTGTCAGCGGCAACACTGGTCAAAGATGGAGGGGGAGCGATTTTGGCGAAATGGGCGGCAAGAGTCGGATCAATGGGCCTCCTGTTGCCTGGGACCATTGCCAAGTAGTGACCATTTGCTATGGGAGCTGTGGCAGTGTGGTTCTGGTTCTGGTTGTCTTCCTGTGAGTGTTTTTGCCACCTGTGAGCTTCATCCACTTCATATCTCTTCCAATCTCCTGTGGGACAGTCAAGATCACTTGGTGCATCCGTTATAGATGCATGCATCAAACAGAACGGGTGGTACAACAAGGGGCCAGGAAGGAGGAGAGATCTGACACGAATGCAAAAAGGTGTAACGAAAAAAAGAAAGAAAAAAAATCGAGGGAAGGGGCTTCCAACATAAAAGTGACAGAGGAATGCTGAACATCCCAGCTACAAACTGGCACAATGAAACACATCGCACGACACTCAGTGCAACATGTTTCCTCTAATGCTGCACCTTTGTTTCATATAGGACCACTCGGATGAGTAGTCTACACCAAAATCCCAGTCTCACATTTGAGGTGTCATTCTCAGGAACATGATGTCTGTCATGCAGGACAGTGGTCATATATGCGATACACAGTAGAGTACAGACAACGGGCACATGGGATAGAACTGATAAAAAAATGTTTTAAAAATCACAGGAAGTTGATCATATCAAGATAATGTTTGGTTTTAATAATGTGGAAAAGTAATCAAACTAACTTCAGTGTACGGTATAATCACCAAGGCAACAGTCAGGGAAGCACAAACCTGAATCAACTCGCTCATGGTCTCATGAATATAAAGTTAGTGTTTAGGAAATGACAAAAGTTGGTATTTTAGAGATGTTTAAGCTACAGCTGTGTGTGTCTGTGTGTGAGACAGAGCTGTGGGGTATGTTCAGATCAGGGTTTCAATGAAGAGGAACGGAGAGCGAGGAACGAGGACACAGATTCATCTCGTGCCCTTCTGCACATCCGATCGCCTAAACTCACACTGGACCTGCATTTTAAGCAGAACGAGTCATCCTGTTTTACAACTGCAAGCTGCTTTGCAACCCACCTCCACTCCATCTCCCAAATTTATGTCATTGCTGACTTAATGTCATGTTCATCATAACTGGTGCTTTTTCTGCGAGGCGGGGGGGCCTTCTTGACATGTATGCAAATAAAGAGAAGAGACACTGCCCCTTGTGCATTACTGCAGGAGGAAGAATGAACAGAAATGCTGCTAAATGTGTTCTGTAGAGTTTTTGAGCACTGGTAGCCTGATGAATTCATGTTTTTAGATCTGGGCCCCTTTATCTTTGTGAAAGAATGGGTACAATGTGCTACTACAGCTGCGACAACTGGCATTGACAACGTGACAAGAAGTGCAGCAATATGCTTGAGCAAAGACGAGGAGGAAGAGGAACTTAAAGTGATCAACTTAAATGCTCGTTTCCAGCTCCATATTTATGTTCTTGCACTCATCTAGTGTAGAATTCATATTTATCATCTTATACTGCTCCTCCGTGCAGCACCTCAGTTCATGAACTATCTGAAACAAGCCATTTTAGCTCCTCTCCCCTTAAGCTGACCTTTTTCTGATTGGCTGCTGCTTTTTGGTGGGGCTTCTGTGCGCCTGACGTGAACATATTAAGGTAATATTAAGGAAAAGTACATTTTGAGGTTATTATACAGCTCTAAGAGTAGAAAACTATCTGAAACAGAGTATTTAGAACACTTCTACTGACCATACTTGAAACTGTGGCCATGTTTAATATGAACATCCGCCAATATGTGACAGTGTGTATGTGACGGTAAAAAA
Source organism: Tylochromis polylepis (assembly GCA_015107715.1). Lineage (NCBI taxonomy): Eukaryota > Metazoa > Chordata > Actinopteri > Cichliformes > Cichlidae > Tylochromis > Tylochromis polylepis. The sequence continues at coordinate 24,957 of VVHJ01024205.1, forward strand.
GGAAAAGCATAATAGATCCATTTAAATGTTTTTGAGGTGTGACAAATGCGTCAGAACAGCTTTGTTTGTTCACAAGAACCTTAAACGAGCACTGCCTGTCAGAGAGACAGTGCTCTGAACGTTGTGTTGGCAGATCTGAAAAGTTCACAAAGGCGTAAGCATGCTGGACATCTTGGATCTGTTTAACTTGACCAAAATTCCATCTAGACACAACACCATTGAACAATGGCCGCATCACTTCCTGTTTAACAGCAATTCCCATGGCGAAGAATAAGAGACGCCACTTGGGAAATACTGTTGCATAAACACACACACACAAACACAAGGAGACGAGTTCAGACATGCTCGGATCCATAGGGAAAAAAGGAAACGGGAACAAAAATGCCTTGCAATGATGTTTTAATGGAATTTTGAAAGATACCCTAACGTGAACCATTCATTTCTGAACATCATGTCTAGTGTAGAATTGTTGCAAATTTCCAGGTAGTACAGAGTCTTTGTTAATTAAACATGCAATATACTGTTGAAATAGTAAACCAAACGCCCACTATGAAAAGGTTTCAGAGAGTGTAAAGCTGTGATAAGAGATGTGGAGATTATGTAGCGTCTCATCACGAATAAAAAGGCTAGCCGTTAGTCTCTTCTTGGAACACAAATGATCTGCTAACTGAGGCTCGAAGCTTGAAGCCACTTAACCAAACGCCTGAAACACATACTGTACGTGACTGCACGTTATTTACCTTAACAACCTATGCAAAGAGCAGTAGAACCTCTTGAAGCACACATTAAAAGCATCACCAACTGCAATCTATTGACCGCCCCCCCCACACACACACCTACTTCAACAAATCTGTAACGGCAAAATAAAACCTGCTGTGTTAATATCTAGCCTTTATTTTGATAGCTAAAAGTCTTGAAAGCAGAACACAAACCTTTAAAAAAAAAAAAAAAAAAAAAAAAAAAAATTTTTATTTTATTATTAAAAAAAAAAAAAAAAAAAAAAACAGCAAAAAAAAAAAAAAAAAAATCATTGACATTTGATTGGTAAAAACAGTAGGATAAATACACAATGAGTCCATATTATTCCGTCTGTGTGTTGTCTTTTTTTTTCTTTTCCTTTTTTCGGTTTAAAAGCTCAGTCACACTGGACCAATCAGTCAATACCCCATCAGGGGCTACAGAATAAGCAGGGTTACTTAAAAAGAACATCCTACTAGAAAAATGGAGTTTAAGCCATACACTCATAACCGTGACCATAACAGTATGAAAGAGGGAGGCTTCATTTAAAAATTGCTACAGTCATTTTTTTCCTTCTCCTTTGTTCATTTTTTTAAAATTTTTTTTCCTACAATCTTGCTCTCCGTTTTCTTTTTCTTCTTCTAACCATCTAACCAAATTGGAGAGAAAACAAAAGAAAAAAAAACAGGTAAAAGGGGGAGGGTTGCAGGGAAAAGGTGCATTCCGGGGGGTAACAGGAGGGACTTATACATTACCTGCCAGAAAACTATCAGTCTTATCAGATATGGTAGAGTAGTAGGACGCCTGGTTGTCATCGGTGTCTCCAGATTCCTCAGCCCCGACTGGATTGATGTCCTCCAGCTGGTCTGCTGCAATCTTCCCTCCCAGCATGTAGTGGTGGTCATCTAGACTGGGATGGTTGTCCTCCGTGTGACCCAAAGGCATCAGGTCCACAGATCTGCCCAGCAGGTCCTCTGCAAGGGCGGAGGTGGCAGCTGATGGCACCGTCAGCTCCTTGATGAGAGAAGGGTCCTTGGCCTCCTCTGGCAGCTGCTCCTCGTTCTCCAAGGAGAAGATTCCAGGGCTCTTCCCACAGCTCTCAGCCATGGAGTGGGCGTTGGAGTTGGATGTAGTGCAGTCGAAGCCGTAAGATGCTACAGAATTGGCTGACTGAGGGGTGGCCCCGCCCCCATCCTCCTCACCCTCTCCAGCTGGTGTTTCCCCAGCCTCTTCGTCCTCCTCGAGAGCGGGCAGGCTACATGTCTGAGGAGGACTCTCAAATCCGGCACTTTCATCTATCATCATGGGTGCTTCAGGGTCGTTTATTTGCATCTCCCCTTCTGTATCGCTGGCCTCGTCTCCCGAGGTGGAAGGGGAAGAGGGGGCGGATGCAGGAGCAGTTGGGGGTCCTGTGCCCAGGACCTCGTCGGCGGGGAGTGTCTCGGCTTCCTCTTCTTCTCCGTCACCTTTTTCTAAGTGAATACCGAGATCCTGCTCCATGTCAGGCTGGACCGAAGCAGGTACTGGGGTCTGCTGCTTGTCAGAGCGGGACTCGACTCCAGAGCTGCTGTCATAGTCACGGAGTTCCTCTGGTGTGCTTGTCTCGCTGCTGCTGTGGGCTGCCAGAGCCGTGCCGCTTAGAGTGCTGGACTGGGACATGCCTACAGGTGGGGCAGCAAGTAGGGTGGGAGCCTCTGCAGGAACTGAGCCCTTCGTCTCCTCATATGATGACTGATGGAGGTCGGCTGCTTGCTCCATCTCAGGAGCAAAGGATGGGGCACTGACGTCCAAACATGCCTGAGCAGGAGACTGGGTGGGTGTTTCAGACTCGGCAGCACCGTGGTCAGACACGGGGCTAGGGGAGGAGACAGAGAGCAGTGAGGCTGGTTGAGCCCAGGTATCACAGAAGGGGTTGGTCTGGCCCCAGGAGGATGCAGGGATGGAGGGCGGAGGACCCGATTGATTGAGGTTATCTAAATGCGCCTCCTCATTAAAGTCATCCTCATTCTCACAGCTTTCTGTCACTCCTTCACTGCGCATTTCCACGTCTTCATCCTCTTCCTCGTCTTGCCCTTGCTCCTGGAACACTTTATGGTGTTCGTCAACCCTCTCAGAGCTCAAATCCATATCATCCACCCGCTCATCCTCATCATCCTCGTCCTCTTCTTCATTGGCTAGCGTTTCCACATTGGGAGAACCCATGAGGTTACCATCTCCCTCAGAACCACGGAGGCTAGTGTCGACCAGGGCATCTGAACTCTGGGTGCCCTCCAGAATTGCGGTATGCAGGGTGCTGCTAAGGTCAGAGACCCCCTGCTGTCGGCTGCTGGTGCAGCTGCTCACATCCTCGGAGTCCATCCCAGACAGCAAGTCGTCACCATGCCACCCTGCTGAACCTCCAAAGGCAGAGGAACGCACTTGGAACTCGTCAGAGGGCTGAGACGTGCTCATGTCAGTGATCAAGGACGAAGGCTGATGGCCCAGTCTCCTTTGTTCCTCATCTTCATCATCATCCTCTTCCTCATCATCATCCTCGTTGATTTCCTCATCAGCCTTTTCCACTGCCTCCTCCTTTTCATGAGGAGAGATCAGGTCTCTGGGGCTAAAATCATCCAGAGGCGAGGCACCCATTAAGTGAGGCTGCACTGTGTTATTAAAGGCCTCGGGAGCTGCAGGGGTATGCATAAACAAGTTTTCCTTCTCTTCTTCTTCCTGCTCTTCGTTCTCTTCCTCCTCTTGTGTCTCCTGAGCCTCAAACTGCTGGCACTGTTCCTCTTCTCTCTGGAAGTTCATCATACTGCTTGGGCTTTGGTTCCTGTTCCAGGGATCAGAGTGGACATGTGTGCCCAGGAGAGAGTAGGCATTCTGTTGGTCTCTGACAGGAGAAGCAGAGCCTTGTGGGGAACAAGGAGGAGACATGACAGTAGTACCCAGGGAGTCGTTGGCAGGCTCCTCAAATTTGAAAGGGTCTATCTGTGCAGGGAGCTGAACACCACACACTGCTTCATGAACTGGTTCTGCCTCTGCCTCTGCTGGTGGGTCAGACAGGAGATCTACAGATGCCTCAGGGGATGGTTCTTCTTCTTGATGTGAACTTAGTTCTTGTACAGGTTCTGGTGTTGGTTCTCTTACGAGTTCTGGGGTAGGTTCCCTGACAGGCTCTGGTGTAGTTTCTCTTTCAGGTTCTGGTGTTGGTTCCCTGAAAGGTTCTGGTGTAGGTTCCCTTACAGGTTCTGGTGTAGGTTCCCTTGCAGGTTCTGGTGTAGGTTCCCTGACAGGCTCTGGTGTGGGTTCTCTTACAGGTTCTGGTGTAGGTTCCCTGACAGGCTCTGGTGTGGGTTCTCTTACAGGTTCTGGTGTAGGCTCCCTGATGGGTTCTGGTGTAGGTTCCCTTGCAGGTTCTGGTGTAGGTTCCCTGATCGGTTCTGGTGTGGATTCCCATGCGGGTTCTAGTTTTGGTTCACAAATTGATTCAGCCACTGGTGCACAGACTAGTTCTGGTTCTGGTGTGAGCTCTGCTGATTTTTCTTCAAGAGCTGTAATGGATGGCTCCACAGCTACTTCTGCAGGAGGCTCTGGTTGTTCTGGTGCGGCAATAACAGCTGCTGTGGCAGCAATCGCTGCCGCAGCAGCTACAGCTGCGGCAACTTCCTTTTCAGGTTCAGCGGCTGTTGCAACTTTAGGGGCGCGTTTAACAGGAGTTGGTGTGCTGCTTCCCACAGTTTTCTTGGGGCTGGAGGTCTTGGTTTTGGAGCCAGGAGTCTTAGATGGTGTAGGCTTGCTCTCTTGTGTTTTGGAGCGGTTAGGTGTCTTTGTATCGGCTGGCTTGTTAGTAGCAGGCTTTTTGGCAGTGACCTCTGATTTTGAAGCTGACTTGGAAGTCTCGGATTTTGCTGACTTTGTTGTAGAAGAAGGGCGAGTAAGGGGGGAGTCTGCAGGCTTTTTGGCTGCTGGCGTGGATGGTTTGGTGACATCTAGAAAAAGCACACAAGGAGTGGCTTAACAATGTGATATTGTAGAAAATTAAAACATATCATTGATCGCTAAACCCACAGTGTAATGTTTAACACATTTGCCTAATGTACAGTTAAGACCCAGAAGAAAAAACCTTAGAAGGGTTGTATCAGGAAGAGTATCATCTGTAAAAATCTGCCAAATCAAACATGTGGATCCATCTGTGACCTCTTGTAAACAGGAAGCAGACAAACAACGTTTTATTGATCCCTCCAAAGTCACCACTGAGTTTTCTGCAGTTAACACTGTAATCAGGCCAAATTTATGGAATATAAAGTTGAAACTGATTTATTTATTCATTTATTATGAGATTTCAGAGCCATAAAACACATATCAATGTTACACATACTTATAACATACTAGAGCAGGCAATCAGATATAAATACATTTTATGTTTTAATTTTTATTTTTACATCCATCTGAGGAAATGATGTGATCACTTTACTACGGACAACCCCTTCACTCCTGTTTTTAAAGTTCAGCTGCTGCTAACCAGCCTGTTTTGTCACAGAAGGGCAGACTGGTCAGGTTGCTGTGATGGGTATCAGTGTCTCTGATCCAGTTTCAAACCCAGAATTCAATGTCTTGTTTTCCTCTAGAGATCTGCTGGAGGGCCACTCTAACCAGACTCTGGAAGATAGAGAGCTGGTGCTGCTTGGAGTCTGTCCACAGGATGAGGAATATTTTGGAGTGGCCACTGAATTATCTATTGCTGATAATTACACAGTCTTTATGGTATAATTTATTAATTTATTTAAGACTAAGGAGTGGGTATGCCTCTTTCATGTGCATACATACCTCTTTGTCTTTGGTTTAAAAGGCACAGATGCCAGTGGTGGGCTGACAGCTGATGCTAACAGTAGTTTTATTGTTGTGGTTATTTATTCTCCCTTTTGTCCCAGTAACACAGAGAAAGACCTTTAACACACCATCTCTGAATAAACACTCATTCAGAAGTCCTTTTTCCCAGCGCACAGCAGGGAAACGCAGGTGTTACTAATGACATTAATTAAAGTTCATCTGTATTTAGTACAGAGCTTTCATCAAAACTATTATTCACACCTGTGTTTACCTACTAGTGCATGGAAAACGTTTGCCAGAAACATCATCTCAACTCTTCTCTTATCACAGTTAGTCCCATTGCCTCTGCAGCTGGTGCAAAATGCAACGAGCAGGCTTCTGTACTGGAAGAATTGGTTGGATTACTTTAAAACACTGCTAAGAGTAGCAACCCATCCTAACTTTTTATCTCCCCTTCTACTTCCAGATCCTAAAGATCTCCACATCTGCTTTTTTATTTATTTTTAGTCAAGGGGTGTCAGCTGTTAGCCTGAAACTATGGCAGTACCTGTCATCCAAAGCTTTATTCATCACTGGCAACTTTTAAAAAAAAATCTCTTTTTCTTTAATGTGTTAATAGTTATAATGCTTGCTGTTAATTAATTAATTAATTAATTAATTAAATTTGTTTTTGCTATGCTATTGTGTTTCTTTTCTCATTTTTTTCCTTACCTTTTTTCACAGGGGTTGTGGTTTTGGATGTCTGAGATGGAGGCTTGCCACCAGAGGGGGTAGTGGAGGTTGGTTTGGGGGTAGCCGGCTTGGCGGAGGCAGAGGGAGTTTTAGGAGTGGCAGGTTTGGTTGTAGCAGGGGAGCTCTTGGCGTTGCTGCTAGTGGGTGGCCGAGATGAGCCGGTGGCAGGACGAGGAGATGAAGTTGTGCCAGTTGTAGGCCTGAAGAGACATAACAGAGAAGAAGGGTTAGCAAATACTAAGCTGCACTACATAATATGTCCAAATCACGAATGAGACCGACACTGAAATGAGTTTAACAGACAGTGAATCCCCTAGTTACAGAACTCAGGGAATGGAGATTAACTGAAAGTGACTCAAGCATTTGAGTTTTTAAGTCACCCACATCTTGGGGCAAACATCAAGTCTCACCCTGACTGTGTGCTGATCAACCCTGTGCTCAGAGTGCTTCAGGATCGGCTCTGACAGCGAGCAAGAGCTTGACATGTCGGCAACAGACACTTCTCCTGCTAAAGGGTACCTTAAGAAACAGCATACACACAAGCAACAATGCTTGCATAGCTCGCAATACTAACATTAAAGAAAAAATGAACATGCATAATAATAATGGATGCGATATACAATGGCTGATTTGCAGTCTTTCCAGACAACAAAGGCTATCCATCTATTTGATCTAAAGTGAAGTGCAGAGTAGCGCAAACATCTTCTGTAATAATAAATTAAAGCAAGCGCAAATAGCCAACGCACTGACCTGATTAGCTGTTGCAGCAACGCTAAATCCAGTCAACGGGTTCACATAGGGTAACCACCTACTGAGACTTCCCTCTTAAGGACAGGAGGGTAGACATTAATGATTCAGAGCTGCTGGAGTACCGATTTAAAAGCCTTTACATTAGTTCCCTGTCAGTTTTTTTAAGGATTTTCAAAAGACACAGTAGTAACATACAATCAGGGCAGCCCCTGAGGTACTTTGGCACAAATTTAATTCATTTTTTTTAATTTACAGACGCAGGACAAAAACTTTATGTTTTGAGCCTTTGTAGCAGTCAGAAAACATGTGACACCAACCTAAAAGTGCCAATTACATAAAACATTTATTCCTCCAATCTTGACTTTTCTTAAACTGTTTCTATCCTTTGGTTTTGATTATTAGATGTCATCAGTTTCATACTGTTTTATTGTCTCATGTTCAGCATGTTCAACCATCTCAAAAGCCTTCTGAATTGGACTAGTATGAAAGCAAACTTTCTCCAACCCCATGACAAACTCCCCCAGGGACAATCAAGTTGTGGAAGGTGAGTCACAGCGGCCCCAGAGAGCCACACTGACCCCAGTTGATCCCCCCCTTGCCCACCTCCCTCCTCACAAGGGGATGATTCTTTGGGGCAGCGTGCGTCAGCTCTGCCTGCTCCGGCTCTCCTGGCCTAGAAGCTGGCTCCTATGTCACATCTGAGTGAAGTAACCTACATCTAGTAGTCCTGACAGGGCTGTAGTGTGCAGTCTCTCGGGCCCGTGCTACACTAACTGCCTGTTTCTAAATAAAGAATTGAGTTAATACTGGCAGAAAGAGAACAGGCAGCGGGAGGGAGGTGGAGAGAGAGTGAAGATGGCTGGGACCATGTTAATCTTTAATACTGGAAGGAGAACAAATATAACTCTTCCGAATCCACCACCACCACCCTTCCCCTCAGCTGGAAGCATGGGCTATGTTAAAGGCACGCCCACTTTGTAAAGGCGAGAAAGTAGTGCTATTCACAGCCTGGCAAATGTACGGGAATACGGTGTGGCAACATGAAATGAGAGTGACGGGTGGAAACCTGATAAGGGTGTGGGCAACTCGGAGGTTCAAAGAAGCTTTTACAGTTGATTCACATCATGCAGAACTGGCTCTGGGGCAGTGGAAGGTGTGTTATTAATAGTGAGGCTGCTGGATCATGTCAGGATCGTGCTGATCATTCTGGCTGGGCAAAAGTGCTGATCGACTGATCTGTGATTCATCGGTTTAGCATGTTTGAAGCTGACTGTGTTTTCTGCAAAATTTGGGAGTTAATGTTGCTCATGTTCTAGTGCGTTCTCCGTGAATTTTGCTATGGAGGCAGTGTAAAAGCCACAGGTAGAGACGGTGATGAAAATGCAAACGTTGCACTTTTGATAAAGTTCTTACCTTTTAACAATAAACCACTGACTCTATCAGACTTCCCTGATCTGTCTATCTCAACTGTAAAATCCTGCCTTAGTGAGTAAGATATTAAGATTTTAAGCTCTCAAATTTAGAATCTGTTCTTGAGAAAGAAAAAAAAAGAAGTCTGCAGTGCTGTCTGAATTAGAGAGTGAAAGATGGGAATTACAGGGAAAAGAGAATGGGGAGAATTAAGAGATAGACTGGCCTTAGAGATGAAGTATGTTAATGGGATATTCAGAGAGAGCATTCACAATAATCTGCCTGATAAAAGGAATGTGGATAATCCAAAAAGGCAGGAGGACTTTAAAGAGCGCTGGAAATTAACCAGGTCACTGAAAAAAGAAGGAGGCGCGACAGAGACGGAGGCAGTGAAGGAGATTTCTGTTTAGTTGTAATGCGTATCTTTTGGCTCTCAATCCAATTTACTTGGATCAGTATTTCTTTACTTGTGTTTATGTTCTTTTGTTCTTGCATTGTTGTGATTATTTATTACCATGATTTCCTTCCTCATTGTCAGACATGGCCGTCTCCACATTCACAGTATTGTAAGGGTCCATCTCACAGTAGAATTGGATTGTGTGTGTTCCAAGATTAGTGTACCACAACTTGGCTTGTGGTGACGAGGCCTAAACACGGTGATGCTTGATTCTGTAATTAAGTTCACTTGTCAGCCAAATGACTGAGAAGACTGCAGGACTCATTGTAGTCTTTAAATGATGCGCCTACATTTAACTCAAAGGGCAGATTGTACTAAGGGAAAGAAGCTTTGTTTATTGTTCTCATCCCACCACAGGCCGCGCTCAGAGGAACACTATAAATTGGGGCTAAAGCAAATTGTTCAACACAACACCGAGAAACGGACCGAAGCTGAAAAATCAGATGACTCTCATTGCTACAGGCGCGCTGAGACACGCTGTAAAAAATACTTAAAGATGCCTGAGGATCACTGACAACACTTCAGCTTTATTGGAGCTCAAATCACTGGAGCTGAGAAAGGATTGCTGTGTGCTAAAACATGGCTGCCTGCTGGTGGTGCTTTGTTACGATCCAATGGGATTCCGGGCTATGATTTAAATAATGAGATCGACAAAAGGGGGAGGCAAATGAGTAATCAGGAGCAAAGCAGCCGTGCAGGCAGACATCTTCCCTGCAGCACAGACGGCCATCTACGGAGGAGAGGAGCTTCCTTCTCCAAAGACAAGCTGATAAATTAAAGATGATGCTGTGATAATTAAAGAGGCAGGATCACCCTTCCATTAAATGAACCTGATCAGAGCTCTGCTCCTTAGAGTGCTTGTTCCTTTAATAAGGTATTTTTATTTAAGACAAAGGATGCAGTTGGGTGGCCCTAAGCAATGCAGGTGTCTATCTACCTGCCTAATACACTGCTCTGCAGCAGGAAATGAGCACCTTGAGGCTCTATGATTCGGAACCTGGATGACATTTCATCTAAACCTTATCTAAATGTGAAGTGAAGAGAATAATCACTATAGGCAGAGTACTACGCTTCAGTTTATGTGAGTGATGTGTGCGACTACTCGACACACTTTGGAAACAGAAATACTTAGTTGGTTAAATGAAACATTCATATTTTACCAAAGCACGAGATCAGATAAATGTCAGATCTAACATGTTATGCAGTCGCTCACTACTACTCACCGCTGCAGCTCTCACGCTCTCTGTGAGGGGAAGTTACAAACAAGTAAGGTGGAAGCTAACACGGACGACAGCTTGACGGTTCTGCAGTACTTTGATCCATAGAATCAGCTGTTGTGCTTCACGCAGGCTGCGTCAGAGCAAAGTGGCATATAAGCACTCGACTGAAGTATTCTGCACTCACGTGTGGATGTGACTGCTGGTGCTAGCTGTAAATGATTTCTGCATGCGTCAAAGTGCCACACATCTCTTGTCTTGTGCTGACAATGTTTAACATGTCTGTTAGATTTGGCTCAATTCTGGCGGATTTCTGATTGTTGTCTTACTTTCAGACTACTTTTCTCTTGTTTAACCCTTTATCACAGAAGCATCATCTGGACTCATTTTATAATTTTGGCTGAAAAAAATACAAAATAATTCTCATCTTTCAGGAACCATTTTAATGTCCTCTGTTGGCCAACATGATTGAGGAGTTATGGTAATATGAAGCGCACATGGTAAAACCTAGGAGGAGCTGATTTTTCTGTCCGTGTTCACACAGCAGTACCTCATGAATGCTTTGTGCTACTCTGGAACACCGACAGTCCCGTAAAGCTCGTCTTCTCCCAAAACTGTTTTTCCTCTGGCTTAAACGGTAACGGCATTACGGTCAAGGATAGAGCACTCGTAAAATGGGCCAACTGCCGGAACCACGATAAATAAAGTGTGGGTTAAATGATTCACTGGGAACATCCCCAGTGGATGACCTGTATTAACCAGGATGCAGGATTGATAAAAATATATCATCTCTCTAGTCTTTGAAATGTTTGAATAAAAATTGTAACAGCAGTGTTTGAAGAATTGCCCCATGTCTTTATCATAAGTGGAACACCCACAAATAAGTCTGCCTCACATTCAATCATACTCTGTCCCTCCCTTCGATTACTAAATCCATTTAGTAATTGGCTCAGCGGCTGCTCCCCAATAAAATCATGGCAGCGGGACTCTGCTTCATGAAGTGGTTGGCCACTCCCGTGGCAGGAGGGAAGATTTACAGCCTGCGTTGTACGTTGTCAGTCTTCATATTGGACTGCTGAACGGGTGGGACGAGCTGCTGCTTACCACACAAACCAATGTTGGACCATTACATCAGCAGTAATTTGTTAGATCACGAGGAGGGCTGCATTCAATCCCCTCCAATAAAAATTTATCATCCCCGAGGGACCATCAGCGAGGAAAACACCATGACTAATGTGGGAACATGGGCAGCTGAGTGGGCAGCATAAAGGTGATGGAAAAAAAATCCTGATAGCTCAAAGGCTACCACATCTACTTCTCTGAGTGTATTTCTATACTTTGTGAGCACTGAATGCCCTTGATCTGTCCTCTGATTTCCAACAGGGCAATTTTTTCCTTTTGCTTCAAGCAGAGCTACCCTCTGTTCCTTCCTCCTTTCTCCACCTCTGTGCCTCTCAAACACTCGTTCGCTGCATGTAGAGCCCTAACACTACATGCATCTCTGGCAGCAGTGATGGGAGCTCATCAGTGACCTATGCAATCACGACGCGTCCATACTCCACTGCCACCATTTTTGTCTTCACGTCACTACGCTGCAGCTAGAGACAGCAGAGTAGGCAGGAGAACCTGGCTTGGCGTCACGTGACCGTGTGCTACGTGTCCAGCGAGCGCACACGTATGCCTCCCTTCCCCCCACCTTTACCTCCACATCATACAGAGCAATATATTGGCAAATGAACAACGCTCTGCATTCTAATGACATGCTGTTTCTCCAGCGCAATCATCCATGCATACACAAAAGCACCTATAAAGGGAATGCACAGTGTGCTGCAGTCTCCTGTTGGGCACCAGCACTCAAGTCTCAATGCAAAACAAGAGACAGGCAAAAAAACTGGTAAATATTCATGCACACAAACTGGGGGCATAAGCTAACAGCACACACACTGCTGCATGTGCAGATAATATAATGTTCAAAGATCCAACAGTGATTTCCACTCTCTGTGTTTTGACACTAATCAGGCACAAATATTTTCTTTCACATGCTACATGCTGTATGCAATCAGCATCAAACAGCAGGTGCACATATAACACGTATACACAATTTAATGATTGCCCAGACACAACACTTCCATGAAAAACATAGACATGCACATACTGTAAAGTGAGCAGGTAGCTATACTGATGCACAATGCAAACATGCTTAACATATGCACAAGTTTAAGCTAGATTCTGGTGATACACTGCTGAGACAACAGGCATCTTCATTTGGCAAAGCCATCTTTCTGGTAACTTTAAGTGTGCGATTACAAGGTTAAAGAGAACGGAAAGGATGAGTTACAAGAAAGAGTCCCTGCTGTGTTTAACGTAACTCAATTTTGGAAAAAAAAAAACAACCCTCCAGCTCAATAGAGAAAGAAAACATTTATAAGTGGCCTCAAATTACATAGATTGATGTCACTCGGTGGACCAGCATTTGCTGTTTGTCTGATAAGTGAAATCTGCTTTGGATGGAATTAAATCAACTGAGCCTTTAGAGTAACACTGCATAAACTGAGAGCCCCAACATGTGTGTGTGTGTGTGGCAGCAACAGGAGGAGAGTGTGTCTGATGTGGCAGTTAATGTGTCTATTGAGCTCTCCCCCACTCTGCCGATGGTAGGCCTGAATTACGGAGTGAGTGAGGTAGGAAAGGGCAAAATCTAATTAAAGCTGAAATTTATGGCCCTGTCAAAGCACATCGCATCTACTAAAGCAGACATGCACATACACACACTTAACAAAGCATGCCCACAAGGGTACACGGGGCTGTCAGAAGAGCCAATCGTGACTAATAGTTATACTTCTCTCATGGGGATTCGTGGAGATCTACTGCAGGAGAAGGCTCCTCTGGGCTACCCATCCAATGAATGAAGCATATACACTTACAACACTGAATATTGCATCTTATATGCACTTAGATGCCTGTAATTCCAACCTCAGCTCAATCTTTTGAAAAAAGTGCCCACGTTACCTACTCAACCTATTAGGTAAAGATGGCTTCTGATATTTAAAGACTTAAACAACAATAATAATAATAATAATGATAATAATAACAGAATGTGTTAAGATTTCAATGAAAAACATGGATTGATATGAAGACTGACACCAAGTCACATTGGACACTAAATGGATTTCACCCTGTCAGCTCCCTAGTACAAAGCCTTTGTAATGACTGATCGAGGCGATGTGGGAACAGAGCAGCCTTTAAATGTCTGAAATGACAAATCTGACCTCAAACCGTGACATGGGTGATGTGTGTGGAGGTGGGGCGGTTGGTTAATAATGCTGTGCTGGATTAATGTAACAATATCAACCCTCTATAATGCTAATTGCGTGACATAGACTGAACAGCGGATGTTTGTAGGTGCAGCTCTGCACAAACACTGTGGTTGAAAGGAAAGAGTGAAAAGGGTGAGTTTATTTCCACTTCCAATCTCTACCAGTGAGGGAGCACCGAGTCACTGGTAACCTTATTTTTACACAGCAACGAATTAGCTGACATGAGTAGACACGAGATATCAGCTTAACAGATGCACTTTTAAAAATTTCTTTCAACTGGAACAGGAGGCTAATAACACAGATTAGCTAACCTGTTACCAAATTCAAGCAAAATTTGATTTTAGTAAAACGACAAAAATGATTTTAGCCAATAAATGAAATTTTAAAAAGTAAAGAAGAGACGGGATAAACACTCTGCGACTGTGTTGTGAGTCTTGATAATGCGTAGTTCCCCCACACTTTGGGCACTTGACAACGTCCCTGTTAGCAACACACAATGCCACAAAGACAATAACCTTAGAAGGGTCAGGCAGTGTAACCGAGTAAATAAAACAATTACATATAACAAGGGGAAACTGTTTATGTAAAAAAAAAAAAAAAATCATCCAGCATTTGATAATCATCAGTCAGCGTCCAATAATTCATAAATGGTAAATTAATAGTTAATTCACTTTTACCAACAGCAATCAATAAAATGATAAGTCAGTTAATCTATTTAATTAGTTTACGTAATAAGAAATTAAATTCTATATAATGTTATGTTTGGTACCCAATAAAAGGAGGTAACAACAAAATTCAGATTACTTTGGGACATATAACATTTTCTGTGCTGTGTATTGATATACTCTGTGTTTGTTGTTGGTTTGTGATAAAGGTTTCATTATTCATCAGTGAGCCCGACCTCACACCCAGGCCATGAAACACTAGCTGGTTAGTCAAAGCTGCGTGTTAGAGATACCCATGAGGCGTTAGTCCTGTGATCAGTGTGTCAACTTACCATTTAGTATTGATGGGGTATATAAAGTGTTACTGATTTCTAAAGCTAATGTAAAACATAATTGTTACATGTTTTAAAATGTTATATGATGCACAACTAAAACACCTGTAAGTCAGGTTCATCTGCATAGATAAACTGTTAATTAAACACTGGTAATGAATGAACAGCAGAGAGTGGAGATTTAGACATTCTTACTACTGAATAAAGCCCTAACCCTGATAGTGCTCACTTGTGTTTAATGGTTTTATATTCCAAATGATGCACAAAGAATACCGGTGGGATGTGACAAAGCCAGTCGGTATGATAGAAATGAAATCATCAGAGCAGTTTATAAACACTGCACAGTGAGTATTGTGCACCGCAATTGGGATTATCAAAGTGCCCTTGTGCAACTCTTTTTAATAAGATGTTTGCACATCAACCATTGCATAAAGCTGTAATCTGAGCGTAATCTCCTCAATCCAACTGTTACCCGTGGCACAGGGAGAGTGAGAGAATGGAGGGGGGTGGGGGTGGGGAGGATCTGAAACACTTTGCGGGTCAGGTGGAAGCAAGTGGTTAGCAAACCAGTGTGTACTGGGAAGGCAAATGTTAGTATAGTGAATAGTATTAATATAATATATAACACACTGTCAGTAACTGAATAGAGAAGAGAACAGGGGAGCTAGCCAAAAACAAAATCGAGCTTTCCTCGGTCATACAAGGACCATCTTTGGGCGCGGGTATAGCTCACCAAGATGAGCAGGTGATCCATATGCCATAAGGCTATTATGACTCTGCTCTTTCTTCCAGCTTTCTTGTCTTCCCTGTGATGTCCAATCTAAAGAAAAGGCTTAAAAAAGACTTCTATTCTTCTATTCTGTTGCAGCAGCAGACCTGTGTCTAAAAGGCTTTTTTTTATGTCAGCAATTATGATATTTGACATTATTTTGAATTCCTTAATTTGCTTATTGAAGAACTGTAATAAACAGATATATCTGGATTCATGCTCAATCATTCAGGTAAGGAAATCCAAGAAAGTTGATTCTGTTCATCTGGACGTTGAGTTTTCAGAAAAAACGATGAACAGACCCTTCTGCTGCTGAGGAAGTAGCTTAGCTGGTCTTTAAGGAAGATACTGCCATATTGGGAAATTCACTCGTTGCTTTCTTGTTATTATTTTCTAAATATACTGTTACCACTGTCATGTTTGTACACAGTTGCAAAAAGAGTTGGCTAACTTAGCCTAGCCTAAAGAATACGAGAAAGAAACAGCTAGCCCAGACCTGATCTAATGCTTTCTAAGCCCACTAAGCACTTTGTGTCTAGTTTGAACTCTTTCAAGATGGCAAACTGCTATTTTTAGACACTTGCTTTTTGGGTGGATTAAAAAACATGATATAACAAGATATTGTAATTAGTGAGCTTTAGAGGAGCTAGTGGGCAAAAGTGGTTACCTCTAAACTGAGCTAGGCTAACTATTTCCTTCCTTTTAAGTTGGTATCTTTCCAATGTATTATTTTCCACATTTTTTCTAAAATGTCCAACTTTTAGCATCTTCCTGGGAATGCTTGCGCTACATGGTTGATTTCTCAGAGGCTATTTGTTTACTCCAAATAGTGTGATCTCTTTGAGATGGTGTTTCGAACTCAACAATGGGTCTACACACAGACATACCAACAAGATGACATAACAGTACGGGGAAAAAAAGGAGGCTTTGCATGAACAAAACAAACAAACTCAAAGACGAGGCAGAAGGATAAGCTATTCAAAGAGCTGTTAGAGTCCCAAAGGCTCCTCTGCCTGATCATGATCATCGCGGTCTCAGACAAAGGCCTCCTTCAGCCTCCTGTCTTGGTCTGTTGCCAAGTCACCTCAGGATTCGGCACCATGCATACAGTGTGACTCAGGTGAGGAACACATGTTGATCTGATTTCCACATAAACATAGTGTCACAGCACACACTGCCACACAGAAAGAGGCCAACCCCCCCCCCAAAAGCAGAAAAATGTCTTGTTCTTCGTTTCTTCTTCCAAACGCTCATCCTCCCCTCTCTAAAGCCCTCCCCAAACTTGTTTTATTAATAATGCTGTATAATGATGAAAGCCTGCAAGGCATTACTCTAAGGCTTGTTCTGACATTGCCTCGTTGCTGGCCTACTTATGCCGGGCTCCTGCGAGCCTGTATGTGGGGGACCATTGTCCCCGAATCCCCCAGGGTGCTCTTTCTTAAACAGCGCCCTCTTTGAACCTGTAGCCAAGTGAAAGCCTTTTGAACTAACTGCTTCTCACTTGGCACTGAAGAGCTTTGTAGTGCTTAACTTAGTCCCTGCAATTCTTATCAGTTTGGCCATTTAGTTGGATTTGCAGCTGTTCTGGAGCAAATTTTTAAATTTGGTAGCATAGTGTTCAAAAAGAAAGAAAGAAAGAAAAGAACTCAGAACATTTTTGCCTGGAGGAGTCCACGCCTGAGATGTAGATAGCAGCCCGTGCTATCTACAAACGCACAGAAAGTATCTTTGTGTGTGCTTGTATGTGTAAACAGATTCACACACTTGAGCACGGCTGAGGCTTGAGTCCAACATAAATGTCACACCTACCTGGTTGTCTTGGAAACGGGGGGCTTATCAGGTTTGGGTGAGGCAGCAGAGCTGGGCTTGGTGGAAGTTGCAGAGGCAGGCTTGGGAGCTGGAGACAGGAGAGGAGAGGAGAGGAGAGGAGAGGAGAGGAGAGGCGAGGAGAGAGGGAAAAAAAGACAAGACAGCAGTGTGAAACAATAAGAACATTATTATATGCTGTAGTATAGAAGTATATAATAATATTTTTCTCAGATATAGGTCAAGCAGACATATCTTTGTCACAAGGATCTAGGGCAAAAACATTTATAGTTTAGCGGGGGGCATGTCTCCTCACTGTGGCATGTCTAATATGTGATCTGAATTCATCTGATGAGCAGCTATATGCATATCATCACATTACAATGAACACTCCTCATTAGAGCTTTGAAAACATTTATTGTTATGCTTTCTGTGCATGTGCACACTCAGAATTATATTTGTCTTTTTACGCTGATGTTAATGACATTTTCACTGACCTGGGGGCTTTTTAGCAGCAGCTGCTGCAGCGGTATTGGATTTGACACCATTAGCATTTGTGGATGGTGTCTTTTTGGCTGCTGTCGTTCCGGTGGTTGACTTTGCACCATTGGTGGCAGGAGCGGCCCCCGTGGCTTTCTTTTCAGACACTTTAGCCGATGTTTTGGAAGCTGGGGCGCCGGCAGTTCCTGTTGGTTTTTTGGACGAAGCTGAGGTCAGGGTGCTCTTTTTGTCCACTGCAGGTGTGGTCTTCTTAGCAACACCGTTGGTCTGAGGTTTGGACACACCGTTTGCGACGCGGCTCTGTGATGTGTTGGGCCGTGAGCCAGATGCAGCCTTGGTTTGAGTGGCATTGCTGGGTTTCGTCTTGGTCGCGGTCTTGTTGGTACTCTTGGCTTTGGGGTCTCCCGAGGTCTTGTTGTTAGTCTTGGCAGCTGGGGTTTCCTTGGCTTGATCTCCCTGTGGTTTTTCCTGATCTGCTTCACCCCCCGGCTGCTGTGGCATCACCTCTTCCACCCCGCTGGCTGCCTGATTGGGCTCCTGGTCCCCGGCTGGTGCGCCATCATTCACTTGATTGGATTCCAATGTTTCCATTGGCTCCAGCGCTGCCGTGGCAACCCCATCCGGCTTCATCTCCCCTTGAATGGTCGTGGTCTGACACTGCAAGGCAGGGCTGACTGGGGTAAGTTGCGCGGGATGGCCACGGGTCAAGATGCGTTCTGGAGATGTTAAGGGTTAGTCTGGAAGGAGAGAATATACAGACAAGCTCAGTTAGTCAGCAGCAAGACCAGACATGAAAAGCAGTTCTCACTCACTGCTATCAATAGATGGAGGCCCAGGAATGTTGGTACCCTCAGGAATCAGATAAAGGATAAGCTTAGAGCTTCTAAGAGCTTTAGCACCACACATTCAGAAGTACTTTTACATATGTATCTGAGAGGTGGAATAAAACTGAACATGTGCAGAAATAGAACAGTATGTTGCATTAAAGTATATAAGAGAGGACTAAACATATGAAACACCGAGAAAATTAGTACCAACTAATAGCAAAATGTGTGTGATGTCTCAGGAGTTAGAGGGAAGGACAGAACAACATGTTTACTGCAGAAACAACACATTCTACTAATAGCCTTCATTCATTTCAAAGCCAGCTGCACCGCAGTTGCAAACGGTCCCCTCTGTGGCACGAAAAAGCTCAGTGACACACTTGGCCAGTGTTGCTGCGATGGTTTTTTCTTGCTGCAAATGACATCAAAGTCACTAGTGTGGAAGACTAGTTTTCTAGGATAGTACATTTAAGGGAGTGCAAAAAAAAAAAAAAAAAGTTTATCATGCAGATTTGCATGCAAACACACAAATGTACAAGCCACCTGTAATAAATGTTAAGACAGTCAGCTTTTATAACGGATGAGAAAAGTCAACACAGCCTGCTTCCCGCTACTAGGCTAAAATGGTTATAAAAAGAAAAGTAGCACGAGGTGGGAGAAAGACTTGGATGTGTTTGCTAAGTGGGTCAAGGCAAGTACAATAAACCCAATAAGCCCAAAGGCAGGCAGACAGTTTGACTGATGGTATGCAAACAGAGCAGTCAAAGACATTATTGAGCATGAAGCATATGAGGCCTGAAAAAGGCGACAATCTAAAATAAAACAGGTCTACATATCTTATTTTTTCCCCCAACTTCTTTTGCGGGGAAGGATCAGCAGAAAAGGATAGACCTTCACAAGTTTAAGAGGAGCGGGGTGGGTGGGGAGTAGCAGGAAACTGGCCTGCTGAAGTTTACAAACAGCACAAGGAGCCGGCTGCGAGGAAGGCTAAGCAGTGAGACAAACGCTTAGGCAATGCAGAGGCCGGCCCAGAGGAAGAGGCTTGGCCTCTGGAGCATGGGAACAGAAAGAGAAGGTAGGAGAGAGAAAGGGAGAAAAGAGACGGGGAGAAAAGAAAAAAAAACAAGACAAAATGAGATCACTATTGGCTTATGTTTGCTGGTATGACGTTAGGACCCAGACATCAGTAGTCATCCCAGTTTCCACTGATCTAAACTTGTATGCGCACACTCACTCTCCTATTTCGAGACGAGAGGACAGACTTCATCATTATGCCGATGGCTTCCTGGAAACAATTCCCGCACTCACTTCATCTTTCCTTCCCTCATCTTCAGTCACCCACTACTCATCCTCTAAACTCAATCTCAAATGTCAAAAGGCCTTCTTTCTTTCTCTATTGATCCTCCCTTTCTCCCAACCATACCCCCCACCCACCCACTCCCCTTCAATTTCCTTCCTCCCCCCAACTGCTCCTTCTCTCCCTCCATCCCCTCTGTTCTCTGTTTGGCTTTGCACAGATGGCCGGAGCAGCTGAGCAAGGCCAGAGGGGGAAGGAGAAAAGGATCCGTGTATCCCAAACAACACATAAGAACAGATACACACAGCTAGTGCAACAGGCCACTGCTCAAAACAAGCAAACAGGCTGAGAGGGAGCTGACGGGTAGCTGCTGGGAGGGACTCATGGTCTCAGGAAGGTTTTTAAATGCCATGAAATGTGGGTGGCTGGTCACAGATTTTACCAGAAGGGCAGGGTGGGTGATGAACAGGGAACTGAGCAAGATTTGAAGCAAAAGATTTGGGTTTGGTTTCAGAACAACTTGCTGTTCGTCCTGTCTATTGTTAATCAGCCGCTCTTTTATTCAACATTTTAGGAAAAACCCTAATCTGCTTTTTTGCCCAGCATTAGATTTTAGGGATGATTCCTATAAGTGCATGTGGATGTGCAGTATTCATCAAGCTGGTCAGCTGATCATAAAGACAACAACTATTGAAAAAAAAAAGCTAGCTCAATTTTTTTATAAAGCAAAATAACTTTTCCAGCACATTTTAGGATCACCAAATAACTTTTTACATATGAATTTGTTAAGAAAGCAAAAAAAAAACCCAAAAAACTATTTAACTGGTAAAGACCAATAACATTCTGGGGCACCTGCCCACTGTATCTACGCTTATATAGTTAGTGCCCATCTAAGCTAAATGAAGCCAGTAATCGCTTAGGTTAGCAATGCTACTTGGTGTTCTCTGTCTTATGTGCCAGTCAACACCAGGCTAGGAGTTTTTGGTTTTTTGTCCAAAGCTGACAGAGCAGACTGGCTGCAAGATCCAGCTAGATAGTCACCACTGAGACAGGAAAAAAAGTAATGCTGCAGTCACACTAGGGAAAATGGCAGTTGGGGGCCAAGCCATGAACAACATATTTGCAAACGTGTGCAATAAACTGAAATGGCTGCTTTGAAGATGGGGACCAGGCCTGTAACCACTCATAGTCAGCTTCCATCTTCAAAGTGATTTTGGTACTTCAAGATGGCAATAAGACAACGAAAAGACAGAAAAGTCAGTCTGCTATCATTTTACAATTGAATGGAGTCAAGTGGACACAATCTGTTTGCAATAATATGGTGATAACGGTGATAAATCAGCAAAAATTGCAAATCTTTTCCCAACTGCATACACAATCTTTCTTACTTAGAACTTTCATTCAGACTCCAGCCAGAACTCCATAGTTTTGAAACAGACATTCCTCCACAAATAGTAACAGTTTCTGCAAAAAGATATATGTGCTTGTCAACCTTGCTTTATAGTCAGTGTACAACACAACAAGTTGGCAACTATTTTCCAGGTTTGAGTCTCTCAAGTTGCGCTCATAGCCACAGACTGTGCTAAAACAGACTGCAATCTGTTGTCAATATGTATGCATTTATAATTCAGACAAAAATCATTTGAAAACCTTTGCCAATCTGTCTGAACGTGACTGCACTCAGTTTGAGTCGGGTGACCTGTGAAATTTCCTTACAATCAAATGTGGTGTTAGGGGCGTTGAACCAGAGACTTCTGGGCACCCAGTTAGTCACCACAACTACTTGCAATCGGTTGCCGAAGGTAGAAAGCATTTCAATGCAATGACAGTTTTTTAATAACAGGTTCCCATCCTATTTTTAATCTAGTATGACTGAGCAATACATGGGAAAGTATTTCAACCGGTAACATCTATTTCTTTGAAGAAACAACCGTCTGATATTATTTATTCTAAACCCTGCTCCACCAGGTGAAAAGTGTTCTATAGCACCATAATGTGTGAGGCTAGAGTAGCAAGACAATACACTTTGCACCGAACACTTCCACATTTTGTTCAACAACTTAACATAAAAAACCCTCACTCAAGTTCTTATTCAAGTTGTCCCACTTCTAACCTTGGACAGTTCCTTTGTTAACAGTAAACCATGTGATCAGCTTTGTATATCTAGATTTTCATTACCCGTCACATTAGCTACTTTAGATATATCTGGCAAAACAGCCAAGTCTTAGGGTAATGACGTCAGGTTCTTTGTTAAATTGTTGTATGAGAGCAGTTATTTCAGACAATTTTTTTTTTCATTTAAGATTGTAGGTGACTGACAACATGAGGTACCACGCCAAGGATCAGCAAGAAAACACTCCCTAGTAACAATTTTAGTAAGAAAGTAACAAAATATTTGTTTGTTTGTTTGTTTTTTTAAAGTAAAAGACAAAAAATTCCATTCAATTCCAGTTCTAGTCAGTCGCCTCAAGGTGATTTATATTGTGAGGTAAAGACCGTACAATAATACAGAAAATCCCAACAAAGAGATGACCCGCTATGAGCAAGCACTTGGCGACAGTGGGAAGGAAAAACTCCCTTTTAACAGGAAGAAACCTCCAACAGAACCAGACTCAGGAAGGGGCAGTCATGTGCTCTACCACTTGGGTTAAAGTGAGGGAGACATGACCCCAAGAGTGCAAATCAGCAAGAAACATCCAATCATAAGCTTCAAATGACATCCACACTGATACATCTTTAGTTGAATATCAGCCTACTAAAAGGCCACTAATGACAGATGAGTAATATATAAAACATAAAGGGACAGAAGAAATGTAATGTAAAAATAAGCGACAATACAGGATCTTCACATTTTCTAGGAAAACTAGTAGCAATAAAGATGTTAAAAGAAAAACTGGAAATAGAACTAGAGAATAACAAAAACATCCTCCATGAGCAACTCTAATCCCTTTAGCTTTTTATTCAAACTCACCACACTCGTACTCCTTAATCTTTAATGCAAATCTGCAATAGCTATTAACACTGTGACCTAATGTGACACCAAAGTGAACCAGGAAATAAGACTGTATCTAATCACTACTCCCTCCTCCTCTCTCTTTCTCAGACTCTGGTGTGCAGTTTATGTTTGGCTGCCGCTCTTCCAGCAGCAGACTACAGCATCTGGCCATGACCTTCAATTCACTGCTCCTCTCCAAATTGTGTGCGTGTGTTAGAGAGGGAGATCAATCCTGAGTGCATGTTCACAGCCACAGGAACATTTCTCTTTCTCCTGCAAGTTTCCAGATAGCTGTGAGATTGTACTTGTTTCTGGCTCTTTGGCTCATACAGCCTGCCCTGCGTCATCAGCACCATCAGTCAGTGGTAGGCATAAACAGGCTGGAAACCAGGGCAGGAATGTACCGTTTTTTTCCCCCATTCGTTCTCAGAGAAACTGACAGAGTGAGGCATCCAGGCCACATTAATACACTATCGTGATTCCAGAAGCTAAATAAACAGAACTGAAGTTTAAGAGTTCATGTTTAGTTTGCTGTCAAAATGAAATTGCCTCCTGGACCTTTAATACTCCAGTATCCTGTTAGTGTTTTTGTTTTTATTTGACCTGGCTTTTCATCAGCCTTCTCTTGCAAAGTTCCTCCTCCTTAAACTCCTTGGCTTCAGTTTTTTTTTGGTTGTTTTTGGACTATTAAAAGTAATATGAACTCCTTTATAAACTACAGTGTGCACTTTCCCATATTTAAGCCCTTGGGCTTAAACATTTCTGCCATACACAGTCCTCCTCAATGTGTTCCAACAGCTTTACTATCCTAAATTTCAGCCCTAATGCGTCTCTCCCAACTGAAACATCTTCATTGCACTAATGCTATTACAGGTTTTCATTCAACCTAATTCAATTAAAAGCAGTAATAATTTTCCAAGAGAGTGAGCTGTTGCTATGGGGGCAACATTTTAAAGGCTAAGCATAATAAATGAGCCTATTCAGACCTTGTAAAATAATGTTACAAAACACTGGACAGCTGTTTTCTACAAGCTGGGTACATGAGTTGATTTCCATTCGGTGTGGTCCTTTTTTTATTTGTCTACGGATGATCTTATTGAGAATGCCTTCTTTCCAACTTCATGCTTTACATTTCCTCCAATGACACACATTTGTACAGCTGTGAGGCATAATTCTGGCATTCTCTGAGCAGCCTTACTAAAGCAACTAGGAATTATTTTTTGTTGTTTCACTGGCACTTCAACTATAGCAGCTGGAGATGGTTTTACATTCAGAGAGCTACAATGAGATTACATTAATATGTCTTACATTATATCATGACGGACTGGGGTGCAATAGCTTTTTTTCCCCTCCTGCAAACAGTGTAAGTCTTAAACCTATACCTTTTATGTGGAGATTATCAGTCTAATAAAGCAGAGCATTCCCTAGGTGAAACTGCCCCTAACTCTTGTGCTGCTTTGCCAAGAACCAACTGAAAACCCACACTGACTGTGAAATCTTACATAATACACAAGCAGGCATTTTTACCCCACATGGGACAGAATGCATTCAATGACCTGAGATGTAATGTCTTTAGATTTGAGACAGATGGCTTTGTCAGCTCCATTTCAAAAATGTTTCACATTAGGCACAGTGCACTGTGTGAAATGTTTACACCATAAAACTGTTAAATCTGAGGAGAGTTTCTGGTCAAACTACCTTAGAAGAAGCAGCTGCACATTATCAGCTGTCCTGACCTTCCGTGGCCCGAGCAGCACACAAGTGCGCGCGAGGGATCTGCTGCAGAAGAACTACTTCCTTCACAGAGAGTGGGTTAGATCGGCTGCTGGCTGTGTCTAACTTTGTTTACAAAAAAGGTTAATTTTTCTTATTTACCTAAATAAGGTATCCGTTACAATTGATAGTAATATATACCCAAGGGAGATTTTGTTAGGTACACCTGTTCAGCTGCTGAGTAATCCAATCACATTGCAGCAACCAGATGCTGCTGGGAGTTTCTGACACAACCGGCAGTTCTTCAGGTAAAAAATGCCTCATTGATGTCAGAGGTCAGAGGAGAATGGCCAAATTGCTTTGAACTGACAGGAAGGCAGCAGTAACTCAAATGACCATTTGTTACAAACAAGTTGCGCAGAAGAGCATCTCTGAATACATCAAAGACACACAACACATCGAACTTTGAAGCAGATGGGCTACAGCAGCAGAAGACCACACCGGGTGAGTGTTTAACAGATTTAAACCAACAAATGCTCAAATATAAAGAATAAACAAGGATGAGCACAAAACATGTCTGGTCTTTTTAAGGGCTTGGCTTGTTGCACTTGTGACCCTTTTTCTCATCAGTGCTGAAACAACAGCTCCCCCAAAGAAACAAATATGCAGTGAAGCAGGGATGTTAAATCCATTTTACACGGTGGGCCACATACCAGCTGAAGAAATTTAACTACACATTTAGCTGAGATGTCTTAATATAAGAAAAAGATGTCATTTCAACAGTGTTTCTTAGTTTCTCTACATGACAAAGAAATAGTGCTGTAGTAAATGAAAGAAATGTGACTTTAATTGTAAGAAATGAATGTGTAAAATTACAGAACAAGAAAAAGAGGAAGCTGAAAATGTCCTACTGTTTTTGTTTTGTTCTTTTTACAGCGAACCCAAAAACAGAAATGTTTATGGTGGACTGTAAAAAAACCCAAAAAACAACCCTGACCATGGATAGACACAAACACAAAATTGGTCTTAACATAATTTTTTTGTCACATGAAGACTTAAAGTTATGACTTGGGCTAAAAATGATAGCTGCTTAGACAGAGGATGAAGCCACATCTCCACCCTCTATGTCTGAGTGATTATCTCACAGCAAATATTAAATGTCCACCCTCTGTGTTTTCAGCATTGTTGACTTTGTAAAAATGTGTCTGTCGATCTCTGCAGTGGGTCATATGCTTGCAGCGTCCAAGCGGCGTCCTACACCAAATTCCCTGCCAGCCTCAATGATGAGCTGCGCAGTAACTGAGAACAAAAGAAACCCACACAAATACAAAGACAAATGCACTGCTTCAAGCGTGGAATCAGCAAAG